>REGL01000639.1:16022-46884 GCA_004194395.1 Aurelia aurita complex sp. Pacific | reverse complement strand
TCGATTTCTGAATCGCAAATCACCACGAACAAGTTCTCTCTTTGTCCATTCATGTCGATCATTTAGAAAACTAGATCGATGTTTTTCGATCGTTTTCAGTGTTTTCGAAAACTAAGATTTTAGGAAACTCACTTCTAGCTCTGAAAATTGAAAATGATAAAATTTACAAAAAAAATTTCAGTATCTAATTCAGGCTTTCTGCTAACGATTAAGTCATAAATCATGAAAATCGATCGAGTGTACGATTTATTGTGGCCTGCCAAACGTGCATAGTTTATTTTGGCGCACCCGGTATATGCTGGGTGGTTAGACGCCAGAATATTACAGACTATAGACCAAAACACTGGCACCGATCAACCGAGAGTTTCTAAAGTGACAAAAATCTGCTAAAATGAAATTGCATAAAGCGTTTAATCAAGCGACTTCTGTAGAAAGACCAACTCTCACCCGACAGTAGTTGCAGTCACAAAAGCAAAATAGAATCCTTCAAAAACACCAGACAAGGGATGTCTCGCAAATTCATTTGTGCCTTTACATGTTTCCTGTGAAAAGAATTATTGACATTAAAATTAAGTTGCCATCACATTGGCTTGTATGTTAAAACTATGGACCGTATTGGCTAATGTTCTTAAGGAAACCATGGAACAGTGAAAGTGTGACTGACATAGGGCTGACTTAAGTGACTGACAGATTACACTCATCAGATTACAGAAAGGACTTTGCAATCGAGGCAAATCCCAATCGAGGCAAATCCCAATCGAGGCAAATCCCAATTACATTTGAGGTAAATTACTCCTGCAAACGCAACAATTGTCCTTTTACTTGCTAGAAAAGAGGTTTAGATCGAGCGTCCAAATCCGGTAAACTTATAATACACTTTCTATTTAGATGCAATAAATATGCACAGATAAGGGACGAAATGATGCTTAAATTTCCTGAAATCACGATTTCCCCTCTTGATGGG
This sequence comes from Aurelia aurita complex sp. Pacific, assembly GCA_004194395.1. Lineage (NCBI taxonomy): Eukaryota > Metazoa > Cnidaria > Scyphozoa > Semaeostomeae > Ulmaridae > Aurelia > Aurelia aurita complex sp. Pacific. Next base: position 45,920 of record REGL01000639.1, on the reverse strand, counting down.
CTCTTGATAAGGACCTAACAAACGAGTTCAAAGAAGTCATGTCATGCCGAACACTTCCTAAGACCAAGTCTTTAATTATGTTCCTATAAAGAACCATCGTGAACAAAGCTTTTTGGAGTCATCATAAACTCGAACATTCGCAACGAGCCTTGTATACGTGCCTATATCTAGTACAAGTTTTGTTCTACATTTTCACCGCAGTTCTATTTGATTCATTTTAGTTCAGTTCTTTCTTATCTTATTTCACTATATTGTTATTGTATTTTATATTAGTTTCATGGTGTTAGGTTATGTTTATGTTTAGTTTAGTTAGCTTAAATTTAGTCTGCCATGCCTGTAAATTAGGTAGTGCATGATAATGATTATTATTATTATATTATATGTCTGGTAAACGGTATGTCAATTACTTACCAGTAACCAAACGAGAACACCAAACAACACACAGAATATGATGAAGATCGCAATCTCCCCATAAATAGCATGTGTAGCTTTCACAACATTGCTTCCTACATTAACGGCCTGCTCTTCACTCTCCAGCAAAGCAACTCCTGGAATCGTCAGCAAATTTATAAACTGAAATTCCTCATTTTTGAATTTGTGCTTTGACAATGGGAATGTAAAATCTGTATTTTTGTTCAGTGTATTTCTAAGTTGGTCATGGTTCAGTTTCATCGCTGGGCTTCCTGTGCCATCAACAGCATAATTGATTTTAAGTATCGGGTCCAAGTTAGCGCAGAATCCATAACATCCCGAGACAGCTTCACGAAGCACCGATGCAATGATACCTCCTGGCATATTGCTTGAATTGGTATTGATTGTAAATGGTGGGCTGTGCATCCAGGAGGAAAAGAAGACACTTCGATCTACATTGCAGGTATCTAGGAATAGATAAAACATGAAATGATAGGTATAGCTGAAATTTACGATTTGTACTTACTGCATAGACTTATTACGATGAGTCCGTAATCGCTATTCCAAACGAGACTACCACACCAAAGCGAGACCGCTCATACTGGGACTCATAATATTACGGAAATTTTTGGACTGTCTTCTCTCAGTTTTGAATGCCCTTTGAAAAGAGGCTGCTAAGGATTTTTATATTTCTTTCAAAATGAAAGTTGCTGTTTGTACATAAATGATTGTACTTCACCAAAGAACAAACCAAACATTCATATCTTCTACGATTGCTCGGATATAAGTGGATTTTTAACGGTCACTTTTTGGTGGCTTGGGTGAAGCCATAAAAGAAACTGCAGAAAACAATGGATGAACAATGGATGAACAATGGACAATTGGTGACACGTGGTGCGAGTTTACGGATTTGTTTATTGTTGTTTTGCTGTGCTAACCACGACAATTTGGAAGATACACGCAAACCAGGACAAATCAGATATATGCTAACCAGAAAACTGTTGAAACTTTAGAGAAACCACCAAAAGTAAATTTATTGTAAATTCATCGTTTGATGTCGATTTCCGTTGTCTGTAGCCTTTCATTAATTTTGCATTATTCATTTACTTGTTTAGATCGAATAAAATAGCTCTTAAAAGTTTATACGATTTGTGCGCATTCTAAAGCCTGCCCGACAAACCAGTGATCTTTCAAAAAATTGCACTTTTTTGCGTCACCCGGTACCTAAAAAGTTTCCACCAACCTGCTCTAACTTTAGGACTAGCTGGTCCACAGCCAATCACTGTGCATGCACGTATCTCCACATCAAACGTATCAAATGGATCTGACGTAAAGTCATATTGCAGTTGAGTGTATGGAACTATAATATCGGTTCGTTCGATTTGGAATGACCGGAGCAACTGCCCACCACTTCCAATTTTGAATACAGAAATCTTGTATTGATATGGGAATCCATTCCAATAGACTTGAGCAGGTGGGTGCCATGTTATGTTGAAGAAAAATGGCGAATTGTACCTAGTTGCATTAACGCCATGCGGTGCTCTATTTGGCTCTACGGAGGCAAAAGAAAATACTATATATGTATATGTATATGAGAAAAATATTTCATTTGCTTGGCTAATACTCTCGTACGAGACTCTGAGAACGCCTACTGACTGCTAATGTTAGAGACATACCATGTGGGTCAAAGAACATGGGGTGTTTACCAATTTTCCTTGATGCATTTCAGTTTCTAAAATTCGCTTCTTTAGAATGCATTGCACAGGACAAAGGCTAACTTAGATCAAAGGCTGTATGAAATGTGTTGATTAAGCCTGAGTTAGGCCCATACTTATCCTTGCAGATAAAATTAGCCATATCTTACTTTCCCTGCTCTTCGCCTTTCCCTGACATGTTAACCTTCCCGACTAGTGAGAACAGAAATTCACTTAAGACACATCAACTGCTATCTTATTCTTATAGCCTATTGTTTAGCCTCTGCAAACATTCTCCAAGGCCTATGTCTTACTTGCAGCCGCTCCTCCGCAGTAGTATAGCAGTCTTCTCAAGAATATCTCGCAATTTGGAGCGGATTTGGAAGTATTGAAACTGTGGGTTTCATATCACCCTTGGTTTGGTCTGCAGGGCGGGAGGACTGTCAATTTCCATAATGCAATTATGTAAGGTAAAAGGTTGGATTAAATAAAGCTCAATCACTTGTGAAAGCTTACCCCACTGTAAAGTCCTTGCATGCACAACTTCACTCTTTACGCCAAGACCGGCTGTTGTGAACGCAACAACTTGAAATGAATACCAACTGAAGATGTCCAAATGAGTAATTTCCAAAAATGGTTTCGATGCAATTTGCGAGTCATTAAATGACGTCACGTTGCTATGGTTTCCTTTCTCATAGAACACAACGTATCCTTCGATGTATCCATGTGAGTACGCAGGTGGCACGTGATCCCATGTTACCATGACAGCATGATAAAGAGTTGCCTTGGCGGATACGTTGAGTGGAGACATGCCAGGCTCTAAAGAGAATGTGAAATGAATTGAATTGAATGAAAAAAATGTGTTAGTGAAGAAATCGTTCAACCAGATTCGCTGATTCCTTTATTACTGAGCATACCTTGCATGTGTTATCTCTTTGTTTGCGGCCATTTTTGTGGACCATGAAATGACAACAACGAAGAGCCCACTAAAGGATGTATTCACAAAGCATTCCGGTTGTAAAAGCCCCTTTAACTGTTTGAGAGAGCTAGAAGATGGTTTTAGCGAAATTGAAAGATATTGTGCAGCAGACGTATGACTTTTCTCCCCTTCTTTCCTTGCGTTCTTTGATTTGCCGATATCATTTGGTCAATAGACCTACTGACCAAGTGATATTAGCAAAACAAAGAACGCAGGGAAATAAGGGACGAAAAGTCATAAGTCTAATTATGCATGTGATTGTATGTATTTTGGCTTCAGTGCCATTGCAACTACCGGGTGACTCGAAAGATTTGCACCTATTAGAACACTGCAATTGAAAAAATGAACAACTGAAAAAACACGTTGGCCTCCAAACTGCTTTCGACATTGACGTCCTTGACAACTAGACTAGCGCCAACCGCAGGCATTGATCTGATCACCAATCATTGATAGATCCGTTAGTTAAATATGATATGAAAGAAACTGGAAAAGAGTGGACTAAATCCTATCTAAGATGATGAGAACAGTTCTGTTCTGTAAATTGCCAAAAATTAAGGGATTCCACAGGGATCATGTTTGGGCTCGCTACTTTTCATTGGGTATGCTAATGACTTTACCCCCAAAGTAAGTATGTATGACGGCGATAGACACATGCTAATAGCATTCAATGACATAAGATCTCGTATGCAAAGCAAAGTAAACATATATATATATATACAGGAACCGACCTTAGGTTACCCAAGAAAAGGTCAAATAATGGCCAGAGATGTTTCTCCTACAGAGGTGCAAAACTGTGGAATAGCCTCTCAGCCGAGTCTAAGCAGGCAGCCTCACTGAAGAGTTTCAAGACTATTTAGAGACAGGCATCTTTTTCTTTCGATTGATTTTAAATTTTAAACATTATTGTACATAGGTTTTGAATTTTTTTTTTTTTTTTTTTTTTTTTTAGGTTTTATAGTTTGATTTAATTAATAGCTTTTTACTTTGTTTCTGTAGATTTTAATTATTGTTTTTATCGGAGGGCCCCTTGAAAACCAGCTTCTGCTGAAGGGCAGCCCTCCTTAAAAGAACTAAATATGAAAAATATGAAATATGAAATATCTACTTCGAACGAATCGTCTTTTGTTCTTTCGTTGCAACCACGCAAATATGATTTACTTTAAGAGACTTACTGTCCTCTGGAGTGAAAATGTAGATGGGGTCACTCCATAATCCATCATGAATTGTAAAAGCCAGAATCCTAATACTGTAATTTGTATGTCCAAGTAAATGTTTTAGCTCCACTGATATTGCATCTGGACCAAGGGTTATGTTCACTCTGATAAAGGGAAGAATATGGCAACATCATGATATCTTAGCTACTTCTTACAAAGATAGTTTGAGTGCCAGACACTTTAAGAAAGATAATGAAGATCGATTTCGAATGGTTTACTCTGAAAGCTACCTACCAGAATGGAGATTGGAATCTTTGAGTTTATATTGCTGGAGGTCAAGATTTTTAACGAACCTTGCAAAGCAGAATCAAGTTTACATGGTAATGGTAGTGTAAAACACTCCAAACAATTCGATAAGTTTGAAAATTTCTAACACGATAGCACTCGTGGATTCGATAAAATAGAACTCATCTTTGGTGACTACATTTTAATTGTGGAAATGATACACATACATACATAAAGACCAGCAGAATTTGATTATGATTGTTCTTATTTACAATTAATATCAATTTGAGGTGAATGATGCAAATTCCAGCAAAGCAAGAAATCCTCACATGCCTATTTTGATGGCAAACACACGTACAAAACTATTTCATGCGTTACTTAGAGCAATACACGCTTTTGGGAGTTAGCTCAATATCATACCGAGGCAAATGAGGTATTTCAAAGGAACTGACGTCATTATGAATAGGGTCTATGGGGCTAAATTGCAAGAAAATGTGATCAAGGATTTGTTACCTTTTTTGAAGAATTTTGAGATAAAGCATTTTTATAAGATTATTTATAATATGAGAACTATATGACCGATTTCGACAAGGTAAATATCCTCATCTATTTTGATATGTTAGCAACACACCAATAATCAGATAAATGGTTTCAGAGCCACAAGATTTAAAACATCTAGACATTTTTGACTCACCCATCGGGTACCGGGTGTCCCAAAGAAAAATGTATACGGATTTGGTTGACTCTAGCGATGTGAATTTGCTTCAATCAATGTGTAATTACTCTAAGAATGTTCCTTAATAGTTAACTTGAACGTAGGTACCTCGTTTGTTGATATTGGTGCTTTGAGAGCAGACATGTTCGTCTTGAAAGCTCATAATTTGCCTCTTCCTACAAACCAGAGCTTTAGCCTTATAGCGTTGATGAAATTTGAACAATATTAGATCTCCTGTTATTCTGTTTTCCAGAAGTCACCCCCCCCCCTTTTTTTTTTTTTTTTTTTTTTTTTAATGTATACGGATTTGGTTGACTCTAGCGATGTGAATTTGCTTCAATCAATGTGTAATTACTCTAAGAATGTTCCTTAATAGTTAACTTGAACGTAGGTACCTCGTTTGTTGATATTGGTGCTTTGAGAGCAGACATGTTCGTCTTGAAAGCTCATAATTTGCCTCTTCCTACAAACCAGAGCTTTAGCCTTATAGCGTTGATGAAATTTGAACAATATTAGATCTCCTGTTATTCTGTTTTCCAGAAGTCACCCCCCCCCAGTCTTCTATTGGGTGGTTTCTCAAATTTTCATTAAATTCAGTTCGTAATTTCAATGTGCTTCAGGAACTTGCTTAGGCCAAAAGTCCAAAGCTCTGGTTTGCAAGTGGACGCCAATTTGAGCTTTCAAAATTGATATTTCTGTTCTCAAGCACTAATACCAACAAACGAGGTATCTATGTTCAAGTTTAACTATCAAGGAACATTTTGAGAGTGATTATCCATTGATTAAAGCTAAATTCACATTGATGGAGTCAACCAAATCTGTATGCTTTTTTGGGACATCCCATATAAATTTCGACCGATCACTTACTCGTTAAGTTGAAGCGGTGTAGAAATAACAGCTCTTCTCTGTCTCCTTGGCTTGACAACCAAATGACTTCTAAAATCATCATCAGAGTAAACAGCTTTGTAAGATACGATATATCCTCGAATAATACCAGGAATTGCTTTTGCTGATGGCCTGTTCCACGAGATGAATGCTGATGATGAAGTGTTTGTTGTTGCTTCAACTGTTCTTGGTGGTTCACGGGGAGCTAGAGACGAAAAAATGATATGTTATATCCCAGTAAAAAGTAAATAGATTTAGCTTGGAAACTTAGCTTTGATGAATGGTTGATAAGTTTCAACATGTTCCTCGATAGCGGACTTGCATATAGATACCCTATTTGTTGATATTGGTGCTTTATCAATGGGGGTTTGTTTGATGCAGCATGCCTTGCATGTGCCATCTCTTAGTTGGCCTTGGCAACAATAAAGACCATCCAAGAGACGGCACGTGCAGGACATGCTGGTTGAAACAAACAAACAAACAAACAAACAAACAAATTGAAATTTTAATCATGACAGTTCAAATTTGCTGTCACGTCCGAACCAGAGCTCTGGCTCTTTGGACAAAGCAAATTCTTGAAGCACAGCGAATAAATACAAGTCAGATCATGCTTTGTCATACTTGCTTGAACTCATTTATCGTGCAGTTTTAATTTTTCATTGATATTTCATTTAAGTTTCGACGTGCTTCAGGAATTTGCTTAGACCAAAGACCAAAGACCATAGCTCTTGTTCAGCTAGGGTTTAATCAAAAGCTGTGCGCGAACAGAAAATAAATTTATGAAATGTTCAAGCTTGTAAACAAAGGATTAATCCTTTGTGAATTCTGTCAACCCTGTATTGAAAAATTCACAGAAATAGATTCTATTTTATATGGAAATCTTTGAGAATTATTAAGCCATTTAGTGTACCAGAGCACAGTTGCAGTTTTTACTTTAGGCTCTTAACGACTGTCAATAGCACTAGTATGCAGGCATGAACCTAATGCTAGCTCTGGTTAGCTTGTAGAGGTTGAACTCGACTTTCGAGAAGAAAGATAGATGGATTTGAATAGCATCAGCTGCTTTTGATTGACAAAGGAATTCAAAGCGATTCGCGACCGCAAACAAAGGAAGTTCTGCCAACAAGTAATTGAAAACTAACAAAGCCGCAGAAGTTGCCGCGAAACCAGCAGGGCAAACTGTCGCCATATGCATGCGAAAGGTGTCTTTTAAGAGCACTCATGAGTTTATGACGCTTTGTTGCTTTATTGCTTTTTAGTTTATTGCTTTTTATTTTCAGAAGCTGAGCAGTAATTGTTTAATTTAAGCTTCATATATACGAGAATTTTTTAAATTTATCCTTCTTTTTCGATAGTTCGGACAAAGTATCAGAAAGATGCTTTGTCCGAAATGTGTTCGTCCAAAATTATTCGCGTTTTATTACACAATAACTTACCATCTTCTTCTGTTATTACAATAATATCATTACTGAAATTCCCATTTCCCTTCTTGGTGAAACCAGCGACTTTAAACGTATAATTTGTAAATGCACTCAGGTTCGTAAAAATTGCACTTGTGAAATTCGCGTCCACTTTCAATTCATCCCAAGTTGCAGACTGATCAAAAGTTTGATGCCAGAGAATCGTGTATCCAAGCAAAATCCCGTTGTGAAACTCGATTGGTATTTCTGTCCAGTTGACCTGGATTTTTGTGGACGTTAGATTTTGGCCTCTGAAGTTACCAGGTGGGTATGAAGGCACTGTCAATGAAAAGAGATGGCGAGTGAAAAAATTTTCCTTTGATTATTTGCTTCTTTTGATAAGATGATAAAGAATTTGACCATGATCAGATATGAGTGCTAAAGCATGCAAAGTCGTTGCTGTGATGCGAGGCTAGACCTACCCCAAGTCTATTTTGTCGACTGTAATAAGTCTATCTGAAAGTAAGCGATTTTTGTGACGAGACTTCCAAGCAGTAAGTCTACAGTACTGCGAGGCAGAAATGTTAGGAAAAAATTTGAGCATGAGTTTTATTTGTTTTTTAAGGTTTTATTGAAGAGACTTTAACAAGAAAATTCCTCATGATTTAAGAACGGAGTGGCCGATTTCAGCGAGGCAGTTTCAAAGTTCATTGAAACATGTTCATTATTAACTTATTCATTTGCTAGTATAATTGACGTGATATTCAGGTAGCAGTGGCCGAGCAAACGGGGATGGTTTTTTTTTACTCCCCCCGTAATAGTTCGATCCAGTTTAGATATCTTGCACTTTGTCAACAGAATCGAAACCCAGATTAACTTTTTCGCCATAATAACAAAGCCGAGGGATTTTACGATGTTTCATTAGATATATTTTGATTTCAAAAAGTTAAGTGACAACTTTGCTCTTGAGGTTTGCTTCGTCCAGTATTTTAAGAAATCCAAAAAGGAGAAGCATGAAGAACTTACCAGATTCCCCACTCAACTTGACAATGGTAGTGCCATTAGGGCCAAAACCTTTGCTATTTCTCGCAGACACTGTGATATTGTGTTTCGTATTTGATTGAAGACCTTTACACGTAGCTGTTAATGACGGTGATTCTGCAAACACTCCCAATCCAGTCTTGAGACTTGTGCAGTAAACCCGATAGCCTAAAATAACTCCCAATCTGAACTGGGGCTCTAAGCTTGACCAGGTCACCACGAGGTTTGAAGAGCCACTGATCTCTGCTGATAGGGGACTCGGTCCACGAATGGGCACTGCAAGAGAATAAAATATATGTCACTGTTAAATACAGTGTAATAATCACATATCAAGTCAAGTTCATAGGAAGCTATCATTGGTGATTAGAAGACACATCATCAGCTTGTCTAAAAGCCTCAAAGCCTCCACCTGGTTTTTCATTCATATTAAATATTACAATACATGCTACATTCTATTTTACTTTCTACAACTATAAAACACTAAAGAGACGATACAATAGGCCAATAGGGAGCAAAAAACAATTTTACGCCATTGAAAATACATAGAGAAATGCAACTAGGTAACAGGCTAACTAAAAAATACAAAACGCTGCACAAATCGTGAAATACTAATAAATCCTGAAACCTGTGTCACATTGGATGTCAGGCCAGCATAGGCTCATAACGCCAGGCAACAACCATTCGGCTGCTGAGAGAACCACAACAGATCCCCCTCCAGGGTCCCCACCCCACAATACACTGCGCCTAGCAGTCAAATCTGGATTCCTGGACATAAAATCATTTGAAACAAGCTTCTTCCTTTATATCTATGTCTGAGTCTGGACTGAAAGTTATTCCCACGACAATCAAGCCATCCATGTAATGACTCGTTAGGCTCCGTCCTCCTGGGATTTATAGTGTATAGTTTGCAACCAGCAAGGGTAAACAAGGGCAGATTTGGTAAGACAATAGCACGAATTGGTTTTGATTGACACTGCCATTCAAAGTGATTAGCGATCGCAGACAAAGGAAATTTTCTCAAACAGTAATTCAAAACAAGCAAAGCCGCAAAAGTTTCTCTGGAACCCAGGTAGCTAGCTCGCTCGTTGTGCATTCCAGAAGTTGTTTTTATGAGCAAACATGAGCATACATCGAAAGAAGAAGAATATATCTGCACATCTGCAATGGGCATTTAATTCATTTGATGCAATGGGCATTTAATTCATTTGATTCAAAAGCCGATTGGGAGGCGATTCAATTCTCTTATTTTTTGGGTGTAATTAAAACACTTACTGCTCCGCTTCTGAACCAAAGAAATGAAATGCCCGAGGTAGATGCATAGATATATCCTTCTTTTTTTGACGTATGCTCATGTTTGCTCGTAAAAACAATTTATAGAATGCACAACGAGCGTGCTAGCTACTTGGGTTTCAGATAATTTTTTGCGGCTTTGTTCGTTTTGAATTTCTGGCCGAGTGAATTTTCTTTGTCTGCAGCCACTATTCGCTTTGAATTCAAGTGTCAACAAAAGCATCTCAAGCTATTGTGTTACAATATCTTCCCTTGCTTTGCAAGGGTATATTTGCTCCCCCGAGCTCTCCGACATCACAGAACAATTTGCCTTTCTGAATAATAGATTTCACAGTTCTGAGCGCACTCAACCAAATGAAAATAGACAGAGAGCGCAAAACAATAGGTTTGGTTGCTCTAACGATGTGAAATCTATCCATTAGGAAAGTAAATTGCTTTGTAATATCAAAGAGCAAGGGCAAAAACAAAAGATTCAGGTTTCCGAAAAGGAGAGCGACTTGCCCTCAGAAGCATAGACTTCACACCTCTGAATGCACTCAGTAAAATAAAACAAAGCAGAGAAAGCAAAATGTTATTGTCGGCTAAGGTATGAAATCTATTCAAAAAAAGCTCTCAAATCGCTTTGTCTGAAATAGAACTGTATCATTTGTTTACAAAATTCACGCTTGCTGTCTCAAGGAGCTGACTCTTTCGTTCTACAATATTCACCCATGCCTTCGTAAGCCATAACTTTCAAAACTTTCAAAACACTATGAAATTTCGAAACTTCGGCCATAACATCAACAAACAACAGCAAGCAAAGTCCAACAGCAAACCAGGAGAGCAAAATACCAATGAAATGCAGACAAATGAGGATACCTGGCTACTAGGTGAGTAGACAATAAGTTGCACCTTTCAGAAAATCACAAAACTTTGATTATATTTGTTAAAACCATGGGGATGCAATGTGTTCTCACTCTCCATGTGGTATCGTTTTGTATCTATGTTCTGTTTTTGTACATTTTAGATTGATGGTCAGAGAGGTATCGCCCTGTCGGAACGCCCTCAAATTTTGACACATTTGATACTCGCACTGCAAAAATCGCTGAATGAAAGAGTCTAGGCCTGGTTTTTCACAAAAAGCGCGCGAAAACAGTTGCTGACGCCACTTCCAACATCGTGACTTGCCCTCGCTGTGTTATATCATTTTGTTCCTTCACGAAATGAAGATAAAGTTGAACTAGCCTGGAGGAGATTCAAAGTTATGTTCGTTTAGAATCTGTTTTTTTCATGGTCATTTCTCTTGTCGCTTCTTGAGATTAAATATTGCAACATTGTTCTAAATTGGATAGCCTAACGTCGAGTTGCAACCTTTGAAATGATGAATCAACAGAAACCCTTAAATCACGCAAGCGATCTTGCCACCGGATGCCTCGATTATCAGAGCATTCTGTCGGGCGTAAGTCGACCTAATGGTGCACTTGTGTTCAGTAAATGGCTGCTTTAAAAATTTTCCTAGCTCCAAAAGTGCGACCTTTTGACATTAGGCCACTGATTGCATATAAAACTGATATTAAGGCAAGACGAAATCACAATTAATTACAATTTCCAAGGAAACGGGAGAGGAAGAGTTGATGATAATACTCATGGTAAGTTTTATCCAAAAATTTCGCTTCATATTGTGAAAACCTGCTCGCCAAAAAAGCGTTCCAAAAGGGCGATACCCTCTATCAAGAAATAATCAAGACCAATGAAATAATCAAATTTTGATGATTTTTAACGAGTGCAAGTAGATAGATTGACTCAGCTGACATCAGCTCTGCAGCATAGGTGTCAAATCTTTAAAAAGGCTGGTGTAAAATTCAGTTACTTATTTCTATGAACTGAATGACTTCAAAGAAACTTCAGCTATTCCTCTATAATTCTACCATTGGACATTTCTGAAATCTTCAATGTTTTCAGAATTAGAGTGTTTTTCTCCTTTTTGAAGAATTCAAGAAAAAATTTCAAAAAAACTTAAAACCATCGTAATTTCTAAACTGTCTGAAGCAACATGAAATAATTTCGAAAAAAGGCATAGTTTCTGAACGTCTACAATATGGTATCAAGCAAAAGTCTATCACTTTTCTGGTTTATGATTTAGATGTTTGATGACGTCACACCTTGAAATGAGTTAAAACGTAACGTACGCTGAAATTTCGAAAAATATTGAAAAATTCTGAAAAGTCCAACGGTAGAATTAAAAATAAGTAGCTAAAGTTTGTTTCAAACACTCAGTCAGAAGAAATAGATCACAGAATTTTACACCCACCTTTTTACGCCGAGTTAAAGATTTGGAAGCTATGCTCAACTCTGCTTATGGCCGGTGCGAAACGTGACAGAGCAACTGCATTTTTTTTAGCTTTTAAAGAACAAAGAACGGTTCGACACTTTTTAGAAAGCCAACGTGTACAGGGCAGTAACATTTTAAGAGCTGACGATGAAGTGTGACATGAGAAATTGCTCATTTGGAGGACAAAACTGTGAATCATGTAAAATGAGTGGTGTAATTATAAAATGATATAAACGAAGGTCCATGCTTATTGCTTACAAGAAGGTTTATCAGCCGTATCTTTTCATCTTAAAAGTCATCTTTTTTTGTTGAAAAAAACTAAAGACCAATAATTGATTTCGTTATGAGCTTATTTCTCTCCTATAGCCATGTAATGTAATATAATGGATTTGGCTGGTCTGCACTTTAGCGAACCCGCTTTCAATAGATGTACTTCAAGTGTCATGGGGTAAGTGTTACGTTTTGAAAAAGTTGTTCTTAGGGTACGTTATAGGGCTGGTTAGGGTAAGTTGGGGCTAGTTATGGTAAGGTAGGGTTAATTTAGAGTTAGTAGGGTATTTGGATAAATACGTTCCTGAGAGATATGATATGAAGCTGATCCACTAAAAGTGCAATCATCCCATAATTTTGCAGTCCCGAAACGCACCAAAACAGAAATATCAACTCAAGCATAGGTTCCAAATCTTTAACTCGGCGTAAAAAGGTGGGTGTAAAATTCAATGACCTATTTCTTCTGATTCAATGGTTTGAAAGAAACTTTAGATGCTTATTTATAATTCTACCGTTCGACTTTCAAAAATTTTGAATATTTTTCGCAATTACAGCGTATTCTACATTTCAGCTCTTTTGAGGGTGTGACGTAATCAAATTTCTAAATCATAAGACTTTTGCTTGATACCATATTGTAGGCATTCTTAAACTATGGTTTTCTTCGAAATTACTTTATGTTGGGTCAAATGGTTTAGAAATTACGATGGTTTTAAGTTTTTTTTAATTTTCCTGGAATTCCTGAAAAAGAAGAAAAACACTCCATTTTCACAATATTTAAGATTTCAGAAAAGTCCAACGGTAGAATTATAGAGAAATAGCACAAGTTTCTTTGAAGTCATTCAGTACAAAGAAATACGTCACTCAATTTTACACCAGCCTTTTTAAAGATTTGGAACCTATGCTATCAACTCACAGTCTTCATCAGTCCATGCATTCACTGCAGTACCATTGACTCCATCTCCCTTTATTGTGTAAGCAGTCATCCATATCTTATATTCTTTGTATTTCTCAAGATGCAATATGTCATACTTCGTTGTTACCACTGAATTTACATCAGCTGTGATTGTTGCATTATTGTTATCAACGAGAACATTGTTGAAGTCTTCCAGCTTGATGACAAATATCTTATACCCCCGTGGAATTCCATTCCAGCGAATAGTAGGGACAGTGTTCCAGTTCACCCTGATTGAAGTCGAAGAAAGGTGATTCGCTGATGTGATTATAGGTCCTTGAGATGGAACTAGAAAATAAAGAACGCAGTAGATTAGAATCTAAATTCTCTCCTTCAAATAAAAACTTGTGTTGACGTAATTTATGAGTAGGAACAAGGCAATTTTTCATAAGCCTGGCTAACCATGATGATATATATAAAAGCAGAATAAAAGTAATACAAACACATCACTTTTTGGCGGATGCTACCATTAAAGATATTTTCCAAGGAATTTATATGTAAAACTCTTTCTCCGTCTCCAGATTCGGGTTCAACCAAGGCTCTAGTCAAGAGCACTTTTAAAGACCCTGTGCTCCCCAAGATCCTTTGCAGACCCAAAAAGGATTTCGTACTGTATGAAATTGAAAACAATTTTCGTCTTCAAAGTAAAACTTGAAGAAAAACCTGGGTGACAACGTTCTTACATAAAAGAGTATATATTGAAGATTCCAGTAAAAATTGAAGAATGTTTGTGATGATGAATATGATAATGATGATAATGATGATGATGATGATGATGATGATGATGATGATATGATGATGATGATGATGATGATGATGATGATGATGATGATAATGATAATAATGATAATGATGGTGATGATGATATGATGATGATGATGATGATGATGATGATAATGATGATGATAATGATAATGATGATGATGATTATGATGATGATGATGATGATGGTTTTGACTCTAATTGGTGACATAATATGTTGGCGATTTTCTTGGATATTCTGTACACACCATCTTCATCCGTTCTGACAGTTTTCAAAGCTGACTGACTTCCAGATCCACCTTCACCTTCTTTCGTGAGGCCTTTGATGCTAGCTTGGTAATAAGTGTAGGCTTTCAGTCCACATATCTCCTTCACAGTGACATTACCAGTTGCATGCCTTACTACACTGGCACCAGCAGACGACTCTTTGATATATATGTTGTACCCGGTGATAACACCTTGAGCCTGTTTTACAGGGATATGAGACCATGAATATTGTAAGCACCATGCACTTGTATGACGCCCTGCAAAGTTCCCAGGAGGGCTCAGCGGAGCTGAAATGAGAACAGAGAAAGTTATGAGTGCATATCGTAGAAGCTCTATTGAGCCCCAGGGGAGCCTATTTGATTTCGGAGACTCTGGAGGTTGGCTTTAATGAGAGGGGGCTTATTAGAAAGGGGGCGTATATTAGAGAGGGGGCGTATTAGAGAGGGGGCTTATTAGAGAGGGAGCTTATTAGAGAGGGGGACTTATTAGAGAGGGGGCTTATTAGAGAGGGGGGCCTTGTTCACAAAGTCAAGTGACCAAGTTGAAACGATGACTTTTTTAGTTTATTTTCCCCATTTTTTGCGGAATCAACATACAATCTTATTAGTCAAATACACAATTTCGTCACAGCTCTTATCTCCATCCATATTGAAATTAACACACGAACGTGTTTGGATAAATGAATAGAAAATCTTTGGTAAACTCTTGCATTGGATACCGGGTGCGCCAAAATAAACAATGCACGTTTGACAGGCCACAATAAATCGTACACAGGACCACTTTTGAAGATTCATGACTTAATCTTTAGCAAAAATCCTGAATTAGACTCCAAAATTTTTTGCAAATTTCTTGCTTACCTTTTTTAGAGCTACATGTGAGTCTCTTAAAATTTTCATTTTCGAAAATACTGAAAACGATAAGAAATGAATCTTCAAAATTGGTCCTGTGTACGATTTATTGTGGCCTGCCAAACGTGCATAGTTTATTTTGGTGCACCCGGTATAATTCTGAGGACTGAAAAGAGATGAAGCTTATTTGAAATTTTGGCATAGAAGTGAGGGGCTTATTTGAGAGGGGGCTAAATAATGCTTTTACTGTTGTTAGCTTTTGACTTCGTGACCAACGTAACACAAAAAGTTGGGAGTATATTTCCAATCACACTCGCAGCCGCTTTAGCTTCGCCCTTGAAAGGAATAAAGTAACAAGTATCATCAAGTAAGGCTACGTACTTGATTCGCCTGTATATAAACAGAATGGGTCGGTTTTGTTTCCAAAGACATTACTTGATAGCTTCACTTGTATTTGGAAGCAATACTTCGTGTATACTTCAAGCGTGTAAATGTCTACACTTGCAGACGATGGCCCAAGATTTCGTCTAGTCAGGAGACTTCCATCTTCATATTGAGTCACATCCAGTCTATAGCCGGCAATTGTACTGGGAGTTTGGCCTAAGGCTGAGACAGGGACGAGGTCCCAATAAAGATGTAATTGACTTGTTGATATAGCTGTTCCTCCAGGATTTGTGGGTGCAGGAGCTGAAAAGATGATAAGATATATACCGGGTGACCCAAAAAAAACTTCATGAACTAGACCATGCCTATCCTACAATCCCGGGCAAAGCTCATTGAAACAAATGAGTTTTGCGTTGAAAGATGCCTTCCCTGCATATAAACTATCACCTTCCACTAATGATGGCCCCGCTTCCCTCATTGCAATGTTGGTTAATGAAGAACACATACTCGTGAACTCATCTATGACACTTCCATCAGCGTCCAACATTGTAATGGGGGGTGGTGCATAGGCGTAGGAGACAGGGGGCTGGGGGGGGGCTGCAGCCCTCCCAACGTCGGAAGATTTTGCAAAAATCAGCCATAATCGGGCAGAAATCCGCGTTAAGTCGGGCAAAATTTTCTTAAACAATGGATTTTTTATCGGGCAGCCCCTCCAAATTTTATCTCCCCCTACGCCGATGGGGCGATGTGATCTCAACTTGAAGTTTCCTCCAAACAGCAAAGTGTCTCATGAGTTGTTTAGCTTCCATAAAGCAAGCGTCATGAGCAGAAACAAGATATCAGCATATCTTCTAGCTATCTTTTGAGATTTTGCTTGGACAGCTAAAGCTATACCTACTCTACAAAAATCACATTCAAAATATTAAAATTCGCTCATTTCTCGGACTTCCCCATCCTGTCCCAGTCCATGCTCCGGAAGGTGTAAGGAGAGCCGAGTTCTAAATATGCCTTGGAGCCCTAAATTTGGATAAGGAGCAAGGTCATTCATGTTTCAAACCACAGATTTTCAAACCCCAGACAACCTCAAATCCATCTTTACGTTGAATGTTCACAAAATGTTGGCTGGAAAAGGATGGCAATCATTTCTCTCAAAGTATAGACTTTCCCCAAGTCTATCTCTTCAGTCCGTCTACCGTTCCCTTTTCAGTACTTCCTGGATCCGCCATTTCCTGGATCCGCCATTCCAACATTCCGTCAAGAGAGCACTGGAGAGTCTATCTCTCGTGCCCTCTTCCGGGATGTTGGAATGGCGAATCCAGGAAATGGCGGATCCAGGAACTACAGAAAAGAGAACGGTAGACTTGGGGCAAGTCTCCTCAAATAAGAAATGCAGGATTCAAAGTTTTCTTTCAATTTGGTTTTTTGGATGATAAACATCCCTTAAAGTGACCTTGTGGCATCTCAAAAGATAGCCAAGCCTTTTAGATAAAGATTGATACAAAGCATTTGTCAATAACTTATCATCTCAGAGAGCTACCGGATGTACCAGATGTACTCCTGTTTAGAAAATCACCAAAAATTGATTATCAAACTTTTGATAAAATTTTCTTTTTGACTTGCTTTGTCAAAGACCCAAAAATATTTATAGATGCTAAAATGTTTGCTTTTGATACAGCAAGGTTGAACAATTATACATTGAAAAACCTTATTTTGAGCTATAGTTTTTAAGCTAAATACTCAGTCTTGCCTAACAGTCCAAATTTTCAGATTTTTCATCGTCATCGAAGTCTCCAATGATAGTGTGAATTTCTTTTTGTCATTTATGACCAAACTAAAAGCTTCATATGCACAAAGAAATTGATCTGGCAAGCATAAATGCTTTTTTGCAGTATGATTCAAAACCAGGTTGCCCTAAAAAGTGCTAAATTTGTTAATTTTAAACCAATTACAAGGTCAGCAATGTCTGGGAAAATAATTTGGTCCTTGATCAACTTGGCAAAAAAAATTAAATTGAAGATCGGTCATGTAATCAAATGTTGGTTATTTTTTAAACGGGAGTACTTTTTTTGGGACACGCGCTAGTTATAATCTAGCTGGTGAAGTTGTTTTGGGGGCTACCCGGTATCATATTGGGTGACCCAATAAAAAGTAATACCGGTATATTTCGAGAAATCGATAAGGCCTAGTTTGAATATCGTCTTGTTGCCGTGTCGAATCGATTTGGATTGAAAACGACAGAATCTGCAGTGTATAAAAATCTGATTCAAACACGTCTTTTGCCGTGTCGGATTGAAAATGAAATGGCTAAAATGGCAATTTTTACAAAACGTGTAAGCGCCGTGGCTCATCACACGTAGAAACTCGGCGTACCATGGCCTATAATTGATTAATTAAACGAGGCAGAAATACGATGTTTAAATCAAGTTGCGTTCATGCCCTTGGCGAAGTCCTGCCGCTTTAACAATTTAAAACGGCTTGTGAGTTTAGCATCGCTTTCATGTTGAGTTTAACTGATACTTGGAGATTTTTAGCAACATCTATCAAATTCGACACAGTAAAAATATGATGTTCAAACTAGGCCTAAGATTTGATCATCTTTGCGATTGTTCAATTTACTTTTCGTGTTGCTGCATCAAATACCAAATACAGTTCATAACTGACTGTTGTTTTATTTCTTCAAAGTATTGATGAGGAAACTACTGCACAAACCATATTTGAGTAACAGGACCGGGTGAGTCGAAAACAGGTTTAGACTTTTGGAGGCCTGTAGCCCTCAAACCATTTTTAGATTCCTAGAAACTGACAATTCTTGTGTAGCAAGCAGATCAGCTTAGATAAGAAAATGTAGTTTGTTAAAAGCAGCCGTATCGTTCCAAAAAAAACAAGAGATTTTACAAGAATGCTTCATTTCAAAATAGAATCCTAAAATATAAAATCCTTGATCAAATTACCCCACAGTTCCTGTACCATAATCAAGCTACTGTATCTTATTGCTCAAATATTCCCTATTCCTTTGCGTATAAAGAGGCTGCCAAAAATTGTAAACATTTGTGACTATCATTCAGGCTGGCATTCGTTTGTTTCCTTTATGACAAGGCTAAGGCCAAGCTTAAACATGGTTTTTGTGCCATGTCGAATTTAATAGATGCTGCTAAAACTTCTAAATGTCAATTAAATTCGACATAAAACGATGTTTAAATCACCTGCCGTTTTGAATAGAGAAAACGGAGGAGTTCACCAGCTCTGTCGTATCAAACAAACGACTTGATATAAACATCGTATTTCTGTCACGTTTAATTTATCAATTCCAGGCTTTGGTCGCTGGTTTCTATATGTGATCAGCCACTGCGCTTGTCATTTGAAAACAATGGCCATTATAAACATTTTAGTCTCAATCCAACACGGCAAAAAGACGATGTTTAGATCAGATTCATAGAAACGCCAGATTCTGCCATTTTTAATACAGTTCGATTTGACACGGCAAAAGAAACGATGCTTAAACTGGGCCTTAGCTGTTAGAGTTTAATCCAATTATATTAGGTCCGTTTTGGGCATCTTGATTTTCATAAAGTTATAATTTCATATATCCCCTGGTATTGAACTTACGTGGGCAGTCAGCGATAAAGCAATTGTTCGATTCCTTGTTTGAACCATCACAAACAGAGTGGCAAATTCGGTATCGCCAGCGTGTACCTTGGCCACACGAGACACATTGCGACCATGTGGTCCATTCCGCCCACCCAACTTTCTCTCCAACTGAAAAATAGATAAATCAAATAGAAAAGTAAAATCTTACAATGGTAAACATGCTTAGGGACTGTTCATTATTTATAAAGGGGTTGGTACCGAAGAGAAATGGGTTGGGTAAGAGAAATTCTCTAACATAAAAAGGTTGGGTAAATATTTTTTCATGTAATTTCAAGGTTGGAAAAACAAAATTTATCAAAATTATCAACATTATCCATTTCACTTTCAGTGTCTACTTTGTTCATCTTTGTCATAAATATTTACAGTATTGAATTTACAATTTACATCGTTTGACATTGAAACCATGTTTATAGGTAGGGGTTTGGCAAACTTCTTTCAACCTGAAAATTGTTGGGTAGATGTTTTTGCTGTCACTTTTAGAGTTGGGTAAGAAGATTGGTTGAACAAGAAAACATTTCTCTTCAGCACCAACCCCTCTGTAAATAATGAACGGTCCCTTAGGCGAACGAATTTCCAGAAAATATGGCACTAGACTTATTTTCATTTTCATAATCATTTAATTTTCAAATGAGTAAACCTACAAATGATTCACGACAAGGAAGCTGTATCAAGCTTTCTTTATAAGCACGCAATAACGGTGGTCAGTGAGTGCTGCGTAATAGTTTTAGTCGCAAAAGTGGTTACAAAATTTTTTCATTAATTTCGTTTCGTGTTTCCGACATTTGCGCTCATTGAACTGACTTGCGTGGCAAATCATTCAGATAACAGATATTTTAACCGGCATCCAAACTTGTTTACCTAAACATCTAGAGAGTAGATTTCTTCAAAAAAGTTCGGGAAACTTCAAGCGGTTTTTCGTCCTGGTTGCGTTTTATGAAGGCAGGTAAAATCTAAAAAAAATCTTCACGGGTCTCTTTTGTCTTCTTCGCTTATTCACCATTATTATTTGTTTTTTATTTCTTTCTTTAAAGTAGGCTCAAAGTAGGCTTAAAATACACGAGATAGCAAAATTACTGCTAATTCAGGCCTACTATTTAGCAAACATATAAAATGAAATAAATGGGGAAAAAAGTCCTATTTACACAACCGTTAAAAACATTAGCATTGAACATGATAACATAATTACTGATTGGTCAGTGAAAATGAGGCATGAGGCTTTGGAGGTTTCGGCCATGATGGGCCACGAGCAAACTTCGGCGGAAACTTTCGATTCCTATGCTGTCTAGTATGCGCCTTCTGTGCGCTTTCTTTATTTCAGTGCCAATTAGCAGAGATAAAACGTAAATCAATTGCTTTAACGAGCGTGACGGACTTACTTAGTTACTTTCTTTTTTCTTCCTGACTGACCTCAAACCCCCTTCTTAGATTAAAAAGTGGACTTTGTAATCAAAAACGAGTTCACTCCACCCCACCTCAACTAAGAGTGGTTATGAGATGAGTCCCAGTAATCACCCATCAAAACGAGGCTTACACCAAACCGAGACCGCTCATAGTGTGGCCCATCAATAGCAATAACTACCGCAGTCTAATAAGTCTAACCCCAGCCCACCCCTGGCTCACATATAAAACAAAGAACACAACTTACCGAGGATGTATCCTTGTGCCGGATAAGTGCTGCCCCACCCAAATAACCCAGTGTACCCAAATCCAATAGCACTATCACAACTGTGACAGTCGTTCTCGTTATTTCCAAGTATTCCAAAACGAACCCTTATATGACCACTTTCAGGGTTGAATCCTTCCCTGTTGCAATTTCTTTGAAATTTTGTCAGCATGCCTGAAAGAATAACAAAGAAAATGGTTTTAAATGGATGCTCCCTAATTTAATCTAATCGTTGAAAAGGTGGGTGTAAAAATGATCAAATCTTCAAAAAAAAACCATAGACTGTAAAGGTCTACAATTTCATTGATAACAATGCCATAACTCATCGAAACCGTGGAGATATTTAGACGGGCATTTAAACAAGTATACTCAAACATCTGGAGAGTAGATTTCTAAAAAATATTCGGCAAATGTCTAGTAGTTTTTTGTCCTGGTTGTGTACTATGAAGGAAGGTAAACTTTAGCAAAATCTTCATGGGTTTCTTTTGTCTTCTTCACTTATTCACCGTCTAATTGGTCCTTGGAAATGAGGCTTTGGAGGTCTTCGGCCATGTGGCACGGGCAAAATCGGCAAAACAGTTGATTCCCATCTAATTATGCTATACTTCTGAAAATACTGATGATATCCAAAATTTTCTCTCTGGGATTATGGCAAATTCCGTAACGTTCCATGCAATCAATTGATTTAAAAGAACAGGGCAACAGCGAGTTGCATTTCCCTCCTTCGAAAGAGTTTACGAGATCTTTTCAGAACGAATGGATTTTCAAGGATTTTTGATAGATTTTTCTTGAAAACAAAAGGATTTTTGCCAAAGGTGTACACAATTTGTTTGGAGTGAAGTGTTAATGTTTTGCAAAGATTCGACGTTTAGATCCTGAGGGAAGTCTAAAGTTCTCCTTTCATCTTAGAATGGCCACACCATCTCTGTATGCTCCTTAAACTGATTTCTCGCTAATGCAAAAGCTTGTTCCCAAACAATGTCTGAAATCGGACTGACTTGATAGCCTCGTTTTCAAAAACGCTACATGCTTAAAATTCGGATCACGGAATCACGTAATTAACGTTATAGTTGTTGTTGCTGCTGTGTTCAGTAATCATCAAACGCGTCAACAAATGTG
Organism: Aurelia aurita complex sp. Pacific; assembly: GCA_004194395.1. NCBI lineage: Eukaryota > Metazoa > Cnidaria > Scyphozoa > Semaeostomeae > Ulmaridae > Aurelia > Aurelia aurita complex sp. Pacific. Next base: position 23,842 of record REGL01000639.1, on the reverse strand, counting down.
CAATGAATGGTATTCCCTCTGAAATACTTTAGGATACAACATATTGATACCAAGTTTTATTGATGTGAATTTGAAGCAATTGCAGACAGTTTATGACTCTGAAAAAATTGAGCTTGGACAGTGAACACAGAATTGTAATTTCAGAGAAGTCAGAGTGACCAAAGACCAAGGAATCAAAGAGTTGACAAGATTAGAAATCACATTGTCATTTTATTAGCTATCAGTTAAAGTGCTAATGCAACGAAATTTTCGAATGTTTTTTTCTAATCTAATCTAAGACATCTTTAAGCACTGATTATCATGCTGAAAACCGATTTAAAATCAGATGCGTGAATGTCTTTTTATTGCAAGTCAAAGTTGGAGATTTTGGCAGATCGCGTGCGAAATTTTCCTGTTAGGTATTTGAAGTACAAAGAATTTTCAAGGGAAACGTTCTTTATATTTGCTCGAAATGCTTTGCTACATGATTCATAAATCACAGATTGGAGGAAGAAACGCTTTACGAACAAGCGGAAACAGTAGAAGTTATGACGGGAGTATAAACGGTCCGTGCACTTTTGTTACGGATCCAAAGTTGTACTGGTACAGTGTGGGGAAACGGGGCCTAAGGCCACGTTTACACTCAACTGGTACAGTTCTGACCGGCTACAAAGTTGTTACGGTTTACACTGCTCCACAACGACATTATTCTGTAGAAAGATAGATGGAGCAGAAGTGTTCAGTTTAGCAGAAGCAATGTAGACCGGAGGCTGATCCGTTACGCTTTTGTTCCGGATCCGAAATTGTACCGGTATAATGTGAATGGGGTCTGAATTACAACGTACTTGATGATGGCACAAGAGATATCCATGCAGCTCTGCCTGTTGTTGTCAAATCCTTTGCTTGCATCAGTTGTAGAAATGTCTTGGTCGTGTCGGGTGATATAGTTTGAATCTCTCTATATTCAGTCAATCCATTGAACTTCATCAAGGAGCAAATACGTGAAACTTTCAATGTTGAGTATTCTTTAGCTTTCATCTCTGTTTCATCAAAGACGGGTGTTGTCGCATGAAGAGATTCTACTACACTATTGCTTTCCCAATGGCTTGAGGCGTAGTTAAAAGTAGACTGCATGAAAGGAACCAGTCAAAGAATCAATCAATCAATCAATCAATCAATCAATCAATCAATTAAAGAAAAATAGATCAATCAATCAATTTGTCGATGAATAGAAAATTCCATCAATGAATTTAATGAAATCAAACAAATCCTTCAGCAAATCAAAACTTCAAGCCAGCAGTCATTTAAACAGCCAATGGTAAATCAATCAATCAGGTACATCAATCGATCAATCAATTAATAGAGAAAAAGATCAATCAATCAATTAGTCAATTAGTAGAAAATTTTATCAATGAAATCAATGAAATCAAAGAAATCTTTCAGCAAATCAACACTTCAAGCTAGCAATCATTTAAACAACCAATGAATTAGTAATCAATTAATCAATCGATCGATCAATCAATCAATTAATAGAAAAAGATATCAATCAATCAATTTGTCCATTAATAGAAAATTCCATCAATTAAATCAATGAAATCAAGCGAATCTTTTAGCAAATCAAAACTACAAGCCAGAAGCCATTTAAAGGGAATCGACTTAGTTAAAAGCTGGCCCGGGCCAAGTTAAAAATATAATCTATTGTATTCAACAACTTTGACGCCTGCCGTTTCATTGTGTGGCGAAGGAAACAATGGGTTTGTGGGCGTTTCTTCAGCCTATTTATAGAAGCTTGCCGACATAGCTACGTCTATTCTCTTTAATTAAGGTAACTTAGCCTGCGTGCAGACACAACAACTCCTCGAAAGTCTATATTTTGGAGGAGTTGAGTCTGCACGCAGGCTAAGTCTGCTTTCCCCTCTAATAGTGCGCAGCGAGATGCCGTTTCGCAAACCACTCTCCTCAGAACACGGTTAATTTCTCCAATATTATTCGGCCTATCGAAAAGCAGCAAGGAGAATAATTTTCTGCATAGTTTGACAATTGGAAGATGCATAATCGCTATGTTCCGTCTATTAACTATGGTTCCGTCAACGCTGTCTTAACAAATTCTAATTCAAATCTTTTTGTTGATTTCAGAAAAATGGATTTATCTCTAATACTGCTCGAAACAGTGTTGATTTTTCTCCGTCAAGCAGTTTTAGTCAAACAATTTAGATATTACGATGGTTTTACGTTTTTTAAAACTTTTTCTTGAATTCTTGAAAAGAATAAAGCACTCTAATTCTGAGAATATTAAAGACTTTAGGGAAATCCAACGGTAGAATTATATGTAAGTAGCTAAAGTTTCTTTAAAGTCGTTCAATTCAAAGAAATAGGTCCTAAAATTTTACACCAACCTTTTTAAAGATTTGGAACCTATGCTCGTCAAAAGCATTGGTTAGATGTATTGTTCTCCATCCCCTTCAGAACAAAAACCCCAATCAGCAGCTGATTCCATGAGCAATAAGAAACATATAATGTACTCACCGACTCACCGACCGACCGTGTGTTTTCATGTCAATTCTTCTGTGCAATGTGTCGTCGTCGCCATCTTTGCTCAGAAGAATTGCCTTAAAGGGGCTCCGTTGTCAAACAGTAAACAAATCCGTAAACGCGCACTTCTCGCCGATAGTCCATTGTTCATCCATTGTTCTCTGCAGCTTGTTTGGTGGCTTCACCCAAGCCACAAAAAAGTGACCGTTAAAAATCCACTAATATCCGAGCAATCGTAGAAGATATGAATGTTTGGTTTGTTCCTTAGTGAAGTACAATGATTAATACCCAAACAGCAACTTTCATTTTGAAAAAAATACAAAAATCCTGTGTGATATCACCTTCAAAAAACTGCAGAAAAATCATCGTTTTGTTTACATTTTGACGACGGAGCCCCTTTAAAAAACACACATTCGGTAGGTGAGTACATTAAATATTTCTTAGTGCGCATGCTGCTTTCTACGGTCCTGTCAAACGAACTAATCTTAACGCACTTTTACTCTGCTGTGAACCAAGCTCAAGGCACATTTGATAAAGGATGTTAAGACACTCATGGTTTGGTTAAGTAGTTATTGACCCTAACCCCCTTGTATTCCCGTGTCTTAGTGTGCCTTCACAGAAGAAAAAAATTTTCAACCACCAACACATTTTCATCTGCGAAGGCGCACTAAGAATCAGGAATTCAGTATCTTTCTTTTCCACAAGTGTGCGATAATTTGCTTTACCTGGAGAAATTAAGGTCATAGATACTCAGTGCTGTGTGAATGTAGCTCCAGTGAAAATAGACTTAAAACAATAGGGGTAGATTGCTTTTAATTAAAACATGGGTGTCCTAGCACCCTTGATTTGATATGAACAGAGGCCCTGGCACAAAAGGTTGATATTCAATCATTTCATAACGGTGTCGACATTGCTTAACCCTATTTTAACCGGGTAAAAAAAAAGTGATTTTCTACCGGGGGGGGGCGTTTTTCGCCCCCCCCTGTTTTTCTCCGCAAGTATAACAGCTATGACAATGAAACTTGCACTGTGTCATAATTGAACAAAGGAGAATCTAAAAATAGCACCAATCAATCAATAATCACGTGATTGGTTGCTAGGCAACCAAAAATAATGCAAATTTTGACAAAATCGAGCTATTTACAGAAAAGGGCCCATTATTAGCAAATAGCTAGATAAAATTGGCAAAAAACCATCCAAATACCTGCTTGACACCATTAATTTGTAGTTTTATATGGTTTCATACGGATATTTGTGGTTTCTAATAAATTAACTAACTAAATAATGAAAATTTGATTCAATGCAAAATTGTTAGCTCAATAAATATGATTTAAAACCATTAATTTCGCATATTATTGGTGAAATCAAATACCTTCATCAATATTTGAGGTAATTACATCACTTTTGCATGAAAAAATACTCATTCATTAGGAATATGACGTCATAAAAATTGATGACGTCATAGAAATAATAAACTGCTGATGTCAGCAAATATGAATAAATTATACATCAAATGAAAGTACTCATCGAGACGAATCGAATGGTATATATATTGTTGAGATTTAGTAACAAAGAAAGAAATTAGAACCGTTTTAAAGAATTTCTTTGTGACCACTCTCCAAATATGGGCATTTGGTGGTCACGTGATCAAACAATAGGTATTGAAATTTCTATTTTCTGATTGCCAACTAAATTTTAGGAAAAGTCAAGGAGTTTCAGCATTGTAAGTAGCATCGTTTGGGAGCTATTAAAAAAAATCCGATAGGGGGGCGAAAAACGCCCCCCCCCCGGTAAAAATAGGGTTAAAAGATCTATCATACTTACGCTACTTCCACTTGTTTTCAGTATCATTTTGTATGCTCCTATACTGCATTCTAGAAAAAAATTCTCGTGAGAGTAAACACAGAGATTTGATAAATTGCGCCTAAAATTGATGTTGGCTCAAGATCAGCTCTTTGCTCTTTAAAGCGTTGGGCTTGGGAGGGTTGCAATTGTAAAATTTGTTAATAATATTGCTGCACATTGGTTTAATTCAATTAGTATTTATCAGTTTGTACTTTGTAGCCTGACGACAATATGGAAAAGTAGCGGCGTGTTTATTGGTCTGAAAACCAGACTTCCGAAATCAACGGCAGTTGCTATTGCACTATATATGTGTGAATCATGGGCCCCTACAGAGGCAGACCGTAAGAAGATCGATGCATTCGAGATGTGGTGCTACAAAAAACTTCTGCGAGTATCCTGGACGGAAAAGAGAACCTACAAATGGATTCTAGAACCAATCGAATCTGAACTAATATTGCGGAAGAATATAACAAAGAGGAAGATTAAACTTTTCGGACACATAGTGAGAAGAGGAGGTTTAGAAAGACAGATCATAGAGGGGAAAATGGAGGGGAAAGGGGGACGAGGACGACCACAAACATCCTGGTTGACCGACATAAAAACTGGACAGGTGGCAGCAAGCAGAATCAATACATCAAGCAGAAAACAGAACTGGCTAGAGTGCTCTCGTGAAGACCACAGCAGCGCTTTGCGCTATCTGACCAAGAGAGAGAGACTTTGTAGCAAATAAAACACCTTTATCCAACTGTAATTTTACGATTCAAGTACATAAATTCGACACAGTTTTATCCCAAAACATATCAAAATTGAAATGCAAACTTGTTTAGCTAAACAAGTAGAAAATGTGGCAATTTCTGGCATTTGATTAAAATGGGGGGAGGGGCTAATAGAGCAAGGGCTTGGCTCAGAGAGAAGGGGCTCATTAGAGAAGGAGGCTTAATAAACCGTATTATCATCGTTCGGAGGGCAAGAAGATGAATGACGATGAATAGAATCATGTTCATATCATTTGATATGACTATTCGAGTGGCAAATGAATCAGTTAGATACTAAGACAGTGAACAATCCATTAGATAAGTACTAAGACAGTCCAGTTCGACAATCAAGGCAGGTAATTATATTGTCTAAATCATTATTATTTGTTTGAATAAAACGAACGCTTCGGATCTATTCCAAGATTCATCAGTAGCGTGTAAAAGTGGGTGTGAATCATTATTAACATAATCATTATTTGCTAGAAGCCTTTTGAAGCAGTGGCAACAAGAAATTCAAAATGAGGGTACCAATCAGGCGTGCAAAACAGGTGTGGACAAAATAGGGATGATTAGAAGAGTACCTAGCAATGAAAATAGTCAGAGAGTGCTGTGTAGTGTTACTCACAAAAATATTGTTGCAAAACGTCCCATTNTTCTGGCATTTGATTAAAATGGGGGGAGGGGCTAATAGAGCAAGGGCTTGGCTCAGAGAGAAGGGGCTCATTAGAGAAGGAGGCTTAATAAACCGTATTATCATCGTTCGGAGGGCAAGAAGATGAATGACGATGAATAGAATCATGTTCATATCATTTGATATGACTATTCGAGTGGCAAATGAATCAGTTAGATACTAAGACAGTGAACAATCCATTAGATAAGTACTAAGACAGTCCAGTTCGACAATCAAGGCAGGTAATTATATTGTCTAAATCATTATTATTTGTTTGAATAAAACGAACGCTTCGGATCTATTCCAAGATTCATCATTAGCGTGTAAAAGTGGGTCTGAATCATTATTTGCTGGAAGCCTTTTGAAGCAGTGGCAACGAGAGATTCAAAATGCGGGTACCAATCAGGCGTGCAAAACAGGTGTGGACGAGATAGGGATGATTAGAAGAGTACTTAGCAATGAAAATAGTCAGAGAGTGCTGTGTAGTGTTACTCACAAAAATATTGTTGCAAAACGTCCCATTACCACCCCCCCCCACTCCCACTCCCAGGCAAAACGCTTACGATTGTGGTCAATTTCTGCCTCAATGTTTTTCGTTGTTTCGAGCTGTACTGTGTACTGTTTTCTCAATTCCAAAATGAACGTTGTTGTGTCATCGTTTATGATTCTAATCAACAGCAATAGACACTTTATCTTTTCTGAAAAGAATCAGAATAGAACGATATTTTCCTACATGTTGTAGAATTTTCGAATGTGCACAATCACAATAGTGATAGATGCTCTAACGCCACTCGATCGAACGTCACGTATAAAATGTATAAAAATACTGCTCGACCCAGGCTCTTTCGTAGAGTAGCTAAAGGTCCATTACTGAAAATATTTGAAAGATTAGCAAAGCTTTGTTATATGTAGCTATTCACACTCCAATCATTGTGTGCTCCAAATACTTTGTTTTAACCGAACGATATTTTGCGACATTGTTATAATTTTCGAATGATCACAATAGTGATAGAAGCTCTGACGCCACTCGATCGAACCTCGTGTATAAAAAGGTACAGAGAAAAACGCTCAATCCATGCTCTTTTGTAGAATAGCTAAAAGATCTATTTGATGGTTTGCACGTGCAGATGATCATGATGGGGAGCTCAAGGTCTTTGAAGAGCTTTTGTAACCCATGGTCTTTTGCGCGCACGCTGAAATTTCAAACTGTCTGGAACTCAAATTTGGCCAAAGTGGAAACCATCAATCCACATTGCAGTATTTGAACTGAAAGAAAAGTTTAATTTAAGTTGAATTATTTTATGGTTTAACTATTGCACAGTGGATGTATGGTTGCCGTTTTGGCAAAAATTAGATTTTCAGACACTCTGAAAAACTCGTAACGTGCCTGCTAAGGATCCTGGGCGGCAGAGGCTCTTTGTTCTACTTACTCAATGTTGTGCTGTTGACAATAACAAAAACAGAAGCCGCAAGTGTGAACACATCTGAAGATGAAGTAGCATACTGCAAGGATATTGAGTTAACGATGTTTGCTGGAAGGGATATTATTGGTGTTTTGCCAAGTGCTGCTGAGATCTGCAATGTACTGGCTACGGAGGTCGGTTGTTTTGCATCTTTATACTGCAGTGATATGCTTGGATATCTTTCAACAATATGCGTGAAATTGACTCTTATTTGATTGTTTCCAAAATAATCCACCTCGAGGTTTTCTGGTGGTTTTACTGAAAAATAGTTAAGTGAATTAAATGAATACAGTGAGTAAAGTCAATAAAATGAGTCAAGTTAAAAAAGTGAGTGACATGAGTAAAGTACGTAAAGTAAGTTAAATGAGTAAAGTTCATAAAGTTTATAAGTGAGCAAAGTCGATAAAGTGAGCAACGTGACTAAAATGAATACCGTGAGTAAAGTGAGTATCGTGAGTAAAGTGGGTGTAACGTGAGTAGAATGAGTAAAGTGAGTAATGTGAGTAGCGTGAGTAAAGTGGGTGTAACGTGAGTAGAATGAGTAAAGTGAGTAATGTGAGTAACGTGAGTAAAGTG
>REGL01000639.1:0-14229 GCA_004194395.1 Aurelia aurita complex sp. Pacific | reverse complement strand
TTTCCGTTCTGAACAATGTAGAGCCTTGAAACTTGGCATGTTCATAATACATCATGAGCTGAACCCAAAAATGAAACCTATTTTTAGTTATGTCATGTGACGTACTGCTGACGTCACAATAAAGAATTTTGAAAGTCAATAGGGCTCAGTACAAAAGTTTTAAATCGTTGATTATGAGAAAACGAAAGACAATAAGGACATGGGTCCAATTTTAGTGTGTTCTATGGTTAAATTGTTGGGGATACATGGTACTCCCCGTATTGTTTTTCAGCTTTGTTTTTGGGTCAACTTGACAGCCAATCAGCACGGGGACTATGAACGCATGCGCTGTTGACATAATTCAATCATTCAAATATTTGCAGCCGTTGCGAAGAAAGTTGTAGTGACAGCAAGCAGTCGGGAAGATTCGCAGCTCGATATGCGGGAAACTTAGCTTATATTTTATCAATTCTTAACTGCAGTTATGTTTGATATATGCCCACAAGAAGCTACAAACAAAGATTTCATGATGGACCTTTCTGGAAGCTTGGCACAAGTAAATGTTGGACCGCTTTGGTCTTGCGTTGATAAATTGGCCTAGGCAAAACAAGATAGCGGCAGCGCTCTTTGCTATGGAAAGCCCCGTTATTATAGACCCATTTCGACAACATTTAAAGGAGGCCATTTGAAACAAACCAAGCAAAGCTAAGTTGGCATATGAATGAATACATTTTTTTGCCAAGCTTCCATGAAATTCTATCTCGAGTGATTCTGAATGAAAACTTTTCACAGAGTAATCTCATCAAAAATTGATTGTTCTGTAGCGGATGTGGTTTCGTTTCGATGTCTGACTTCCGGTAGCATGTCAAATGACTAAAAGTTCGTGATGAAAATAGTGGCATTACGTAATCGAATAAGCAAAAATGTACACACTACGCATGCGTTCATAGTCCCCGAGGGGATATCCACGTCCTCGTCAACTTGAGCTTGCACGTATCCCCATCAATAAAGAGCTTCTGCTTTGCAGAGAAAATTTTTGTAAAAAGTGATGACGTCATCACATAGGAATTCGAAGAATGTCGCATGCGTACAGACAAAATACGCATAATCATTCATTTGAATTGAAAATAAATTATGCAGTTGGATAGAGAATCGAAAGTTCCAATTTCATTGTTTTCCTGCATTTGCTGTAGGTTTTATTAGCATTTATTGAAATTTTGTACAGACATCTCTCAAAAATTGATCGCGTTTACCCCCTGGAATGAATTTAATTTGTCTAAAAAGTTAATTTTTGATTATAAGAAAGATAAAAACTAAAAGTCAGAAAGTTTCAGCGTTGCAAATGCACTATGTAAAAATCCACAGAAGAAAAGCCGCTACCCCCTCCCCCTAGGCTTGATAGGGTTAACGCAACATTGTAGGTTACAGTTGCAGTATATTATGAAATAACAATGACTGAAGCTTATTTACTTGCCAGAATCTAACAACAGTTTTGTCCTCGCTCAATCTCGGCGAGTTTTGCATCAAACGCCCAGTTGTTTGCATGAAAATGTTCCCCTTCGCTTAAACTTCATACTGAGTGCATTTGTGTTAACTTTCTTCCCCGAATTGATCTGTAACACACGCGAAAAAACGTATCTCTTTGGCAGTTTGAAATCTGCCGAAGCTTCATCCCACCATCATTTCCAGCTGAAAGGGCGCTGAAGTTCGAAATTCGAGCAAGATTCGCAGCAAATCAAGGTTTGATCCCCCTGATGATTCTGAGAAAGGATTATCGACTGCAAATACGTTGAATAGATGTTTTGAAAATGTTAAGTTTTCTTCCGTACAATCATTTGTTGGTGAAGGGTGGTAAAAGTGTCAAAAAATGGCCTAAATTTGAGTTTTCAATTTTCTCGGTCGGTTGTCCGTTTCATTAGGCTGTTTTAGCAACAAGGCGCGGACGTCTTCGAAGACGGGGACNTTCATACTGAGTGCATTTGTGTTAACTTTCTTCCCCGAATTGATCTGTAACACACGCGAAAAAACGTATCTCTTTGGCAGTTTGAAATCTGCCGAAGCTTCATCCCACCATCATTTCCAGCTGAAAGGGCGCTGAAGTTCGAAATTCGAGCAAGATTCGCAGCAAATCAAGGTTTGATCCCCCTGATGATTCTGAGAAAGGATTATCGACTGCAAATACGTTGAATAGATGTTTTGAAAATGTTAAGTTTTCTTCCGTACAATCATTTGTTGGTGAAGGGTGGTAAAAGTGTCAAAAAATGGCCTAAATTTGAGTTTTCAATTTTCTCGGTCGGTTGTCCGTTTCATTAGGCTGTTTTAGCAACAAGGCGCGGACGTCTTCGAAGACGGGGACGCTCAGAGGTTTTTGGAGCATTTCAATGTTCCAGCCTTTTTATCTCAAAAAAGCCGCTTATAAAGAGGAATACTCCTTGAAAATAGTTTATGTTCTCCTGTCTCCATTGTTTATGGTAGCCCTGTCTTTTAAGTTGTCGCATTGACGAAAAAACGAGGGAAACAACGTTCAATACCATTTCAAAGTTTAAACCTACTTTCAGTCACATGGATGCTTCGTCAAAATTCTTATATTTAATGACAGCACGTGATCCAAACCTATCAGATGTTATATATGATTATATCAATACATGTTTAACATCATCCTATGAACAGAATGATAGTGCTAACAATCCATGATCCATAGTATTGTCAACATTTTAAATCTCTTTAGTTCTATTTTAGTTATCTTTAGTTCGCAATGTTATGTTCGTTTTACAGTCTTAAAGTAGCTGGTAAAATATACTATTTCTTCAAATGTATTAGGCTATTTTGAGTTAATGAAAATCTGAAAAATCTGGAATCTGAAATCATATGAACTGCTAAAGGAGATTCACAAAAGTTTTGAAGTTGATTTCTCTTTGTAAATTACATCCTCAAACAAAAGAATTCTGCTGTGTCTTCTCGGCTCACGTCTTCTTGCTAAAATAGCCTAATTATTGGTTCAGTACGTCACGTACCAAACTCGCTAGCCAGTTAGGAGTTAGTGCCTATCTTCGTCAATTTACCATTGATTCTCAGGGTTATGAATCACATGATCAAAACCGGTTTAGACCCGTTTAAACAAGAAAGACGGACAAATAAACAGAAAGGACCAACATATTAAGATCATCCAGATCTCAAGGCAAAAACTACTTTCTTTGTCATTTCTATTCTAGGCAACAGTGCGCTATCCAGACAAGAGGCCAGCCAAGCTCGTGAAAGTTTCTGTTGAAGCAGCTTCCAATGGCAGATCCCTGCTGACAGCGGGAGTATCAAATGATGCAATAACAAATGAATTAGGAGATGCATTGTTTACGTTGAATGTTCCAAAGATTGCAGACGATACAACTAGAATTAGTATCACGGTATTTGCGTTTATATCTTACACTATTGGAAGCCAAAATGAATAAGCTATGCTTCAACCAAATCCCAACAGGCAGTTCATGCACCCCCTCCCCCATCCTTTGAGCCTTCTAGTATTCATCTACCTGGTGGCTCAGAAAAATGTATGCAGATTTGGTTGGGTCCAGCGTTGGGAATTTAGTTTTAATCAATGGCTGCTCACTCTCAACATGTTCCTCAATAGTTAATTGGAATATAGACCCCTCGCTTGTTGTCATTAGCACTTTGAGGGCTGACATATTGATCTTGAAATTTCAGATTTGAGTTCACCTCCAAGCTACAGCTTTGGTGCTTTGGTCTAAGAAAATTCTTGAAGCACATCAAATAAATAAACGGTAGCCAATTTGAATAATATTTAGGACAAATCATATTCCGTTTGCTAGAAGTCAGCCCTTGTGCGGTTTTTGTAAATTATTCTGTAATTTCAGTGTTTAACTTTGATTTGCTTCAATAACTTGCTGGAACCAAAAGACCAAGCGCTGGTTTGGAATTGGACGCAAATCTATACTTTCAAGACTAATATTTCTGCTCTCAAAGCACCAATACCAACAAACGAGGTATCTATTTTCAAGTTAACTGTCGAGGAGCATTTTTTGAGAGTAATTAGCCATTGATTAATGCTAAATTCACATCGCTGCGACCAATCAAATCTGATTACTTTTTTCTGGAACACCCTAGAATTTTTTCTTCCATGGAAGACTACTTGCATGAAGGAAATCAGTTCCATTTTGAACCGTATTCAAATGGGTTTTGGATTCGGTTTTTTATTTATTCGGGAGCCACTAGGAATCATTACTGATATCGGGAATATGAGAAAAATGGGCCCTGTGTAGTGTTCACTTGATTTTTCATATTTATGATTTTGATTTTTACCATCGAACTAACTTACGCCCCCTGCCTACTATGTCCACTTACAGTGATTCAGAATAAATTTACATATGATATCCAAGTTTAGAAAGATTGTTAGAAAGATAATAAACATCTGCTCAAGGACAACGCATTATATGATTTGTTGGGGAGGAAAGGACTGGACCAATCCAGAATTTTTAACATTCTAAAGAAGTAAGGTTGTTGATGGCAGCAAGGCTTGACTAACATGCCTTTTGATGGAAAGTGGTAGTCAAGAATAAATTCTTTTTACTGAATTTTAATGTAAGCTCTATATTTTAAATCCTTAGCTTTGTTGTAAATTTCATCAGGAGAATGAAAATTTCCATTATTATTACAAACTCCTTAATTTCTAACCTGTGCGTAATACCAATTTTATAGGTATTGTACATCATTATCACAGATAGATAGGTAGAGAAGTATGCGGCGAATATTCAAAACTACAGTGCTGATATGTCATTCAAAGGCTAACTAAGATGTGAAAGTTTTTGTGGTAAAATCCCTCATCATTAGACCCAGAAATTAGGAAAATGCTAGTGAGGGGTTTGTATGGAAGCGAGAATTCCATGTTCGATTTTGCTCCATGATTTACTTGCCATTGAAATTAAAATTCTATTTCTGTAACAACTAATAATTGTATATTGAATTCAAATTTCAATGGCAAGTAAATCATGGACAAGAATCAAACATTGATTGTTCATTCCGATGCAAACTCCTTATCGCCCTGTTCCAAATTTCTGGGTCTAAGTTTTATCACACAAAATTTTCACATCTAAGTTGGCTTTTGAGTCATAGATTAACATTTAACTTTTGAATTTTGGCCGCATACTTTTAATTCCATAGCCACAGCCCGCCAAACATGTTAGCTTGGTCGTACTAACCCATTACAGAAATAGCTTTGCTGCTAACTCATCATATGATCCGATTCAGGTTAAAACAATAATGGCAGAAGTCACAAATGCTGTTGCAAGTCTAGAAGTAGAGCCGTACAGATCTCCAAACAAATATTATATCCTTGTTCGAGGGCCAATGCGGCCACCCTTTGTAAGTTTAAATCTATTTTATTTTAATTCTCGCATCATTTTAAAATTAATTCAAGTGCAGAATTTCATGTCTTTATCCTTTATTAGAAATTACTTTTGGTAGATGCAAATCGAATGTCGTCTCATCCTTGGTAAAAGATTCTGGAAGGTATACCCAGACCTGTTTACACCATTTTTTAAGGAATATGTACTACCCTGAGAAAACTGGGCTGGACAAGTCCACCTCAGTCAACCTTTTGTTGAGGATATCGAGGACTGCCCCTTTTGTCTGAGCCTTTTGTTATGCTGGTAAAGTTCAAAGCAGATCAACAGCTGGGAAACCTATTACCATGCGCGAGAACCTCTTTGTTTCTTTCCTAATTCTTGTTTGGATTGTGGCCGGATTATCCGCCCACATTCTTTCCACAAAACCAAACATGCTTTCTGCGCATGATCACATGTTTCCTTTTTGGGGGATAACCGTTGCTTTGAACTTTGACGATTCGTATCCCCAACAATTCTGGCGACTCCCTTATGCCGTGCTGCACTTCAATTTGTCAGGCCGTAATATGGCATTTTATAGTTTGTTGTGAGTTAGAGGAGCTAAATAAGGATTGAATTCGTGGACCATCTTCACAATAGGAGTGGGCTTATTCTTTCAAAAAGTCAAACTACAAAGCTTCGCCGTTTTGGTGATTTGCCATGTGTCTTTTTTCAGAGTCAGTATGAAATTTTGCGAGTCAAATACACAAATTCATTGCAGTTTTAATCTAAAAGTGAAAACCAGATGAAGATAAAGATTCGACTTAAAGCAGCTATATGAATGGAAAACCTTTGATAACCTCTAATATTTGATACCAGAGGAGTGGCTTGATACAAATTTTTCATTAGAAGGGAGAGGCTTATTAGACAGGGGGGCTTAGCAGAGAGGGGGCCAAATATTGCTTTTGCGCTTTTGCGGTATCTCCTGCATCGTATGATGCCAGCAAAAATCATTTCTTTTCCTAGCTTTCTATGCTGTCCAGTGGCACAAACGATAGAGACACAACTATTTCCAAGAGATTCATGCTCATTCGTTTCCGTTTTAACCCTATCTGGACCGGGCTTTTTTGAGCATCCTCAGGCCGAGGGGGGCTAAATTAGCCCCCCCCCCTCAGAACTCCGAATTGACAAGGGATAGAAAGATTAAATTTGGTCATAATATGTAAATTAATGTGAAACATCCGAATATCTAATTTATTTTACTCTAATTGTTGTATTTCGATGACATCATCAATTTTCTTTGTTTTAGGCAAAAAACAGTTTTCTTATAGATTTAACTGTAAAATGTTTCTACGAGAAATATTATGCTTCTTATAACTGTAATTAACAGATAAAATATCAAAGTTTCTGAAAAATATAATTTTTTGAAAAAATTATGAAATTTATAAACTTATATTTATTACCTAAATTCATTAGATATACCGGGTGACCCAAAAAAAGAGTGACCCAACGCAATTTGTCACAGAAAATTAAGTAAGTAGCCGATTGAAATGCTTCAAACGTTGTTCTGTCGCTAAAAGACTAGCCTATGAGTATTTTTCGGAATTTTTTCGATCCGGTAAATTTCCAAAATTAAGGATTCTGAGGAAAAGGGCCTGCCTGAAATCCTCTGGACTTGCTCCAAGTCTCGCTCTTGATCAATAAATACAGGAGGGGAAAGGAGGAAAGGGGGAGGACACGGGGAAGGAAGAAAGAAAGGGAAGAGAAAGGGGAACGAGAGCCTCCTTCCCTTTCTTTCTTTCTTTCTTCCTTTCCCCGTGTCCTCCCCTTTTTCCTCCTTTCCCCTCCCGTATTTATTGATCAAGAGCGANGTAGCCGATTGAAATGCTTCAAACGTTGTTCTGTCGCTAAAAGACTAGCCTATGAGTATTTTTCGGAATTTTTTGATCCGGTAAATTTCCAAAATTAAGGATTCTGAGGAAAAGGGCCTGCCTGAAATCCTCTGGACTTGCTCCAAGTCTCGCTCTTGATCAATAAATACAGGAGGGGAAAGGAGGAAAGGGGGAGGACACGGGGAAGGAAGAAAGAAAGAGAAGAGAAAGGGGAACGAGAGCCTCCTTCCCTTTCTTTCTTTCTTTCTTCCTTTCCCCGTGTCCTCCCCTTTTTCCTCCTTTCCCCTCCCGTATTTATTGATCAAGAGCGAGACTTGGAGCAAGTCCAGAAATCCTCTGAAAGTCGTCAAAAACAGGGAATCGATTTACGGCCATCTCAACTCTTCAAAACAACGAGGAGCGTGTTTCATTTCAACCTAGGAATAGGCAGCCCAGTCGGAAGTCTTCAGAGCAATTTTATAGTCCCTAGGTATTTAAAAATATTCTCAGGCAAAATGAAACACGCTCTTCGTTGTTTTGAAGATCTGAAATGGCTTTAAATCGATCCCCTGTTTTTGATTACTTTTTGAGCATTTCACGCCTGCCCTTTTCATCAAAACTCTTAATTCAGGAGCTTTACTGTGTTCCAAAAAATTTTGAAAAATACTCCTAATGTAGGCTAGTTATTTGGTGATAGAACAGCGTTTGAAATATTTCAATCGGGCACTTACTTTTTTTTCTCTAACAGATTGCGTTGGGTCACTTTTTTCTGAGTCACCCGGTATGACGTCATGAATGACGTAATACAAAAGAAAACCCAAAAAATACGATTTTTCCATATCGTCTTATTGATTTATGGTTGCTCTGAAAATTCCATCCATTTGTCTCACTTCTGTAAAGAATTATCTTAATTTGGAAAGATATTAAACTACTCTCTGAAAAAATTTTTATGTTTCCAAAAATACATGACATATATTGTAGAAATTTTGGTAAAAGATGCGAAAAGGATAGTTAGGAAAAGTCACAAAAAATAATTAGCCAAAAATTATCATAAAAAAGATACCCAGACAAAGCTGGTAGGGAGGGCTATTTTGCCCCCACCCCCCCCCTGAAATCCTCTGGACTTGCTCCAAGTCTCGCTCTTGATCAATAAATACAGGAGGGGAAAGGAGGATAGGGGGAGGACACGGGGAAGGAAGAAAGAAAGGGAAGAGAAAGGGGAACGAGAGCCTCCTTCCCTTTCTTTCTTTCTTTCTTCCTTTCCCCGTGTCCTCCCCTTTTTCCTCCTTTCCCCTCCCGTATTTATTGATCAAGAGCGAGACTTGGAGCAAGTCCAGAAATCCTCTGAAAGTCGTCAAAAACAGGGGATCGATTTACGGCCATCTCAACTCTTCAAAACAACGAGGAGCGTGTTTCATTTCAACCTAGGAATAGGCAACCCAGTCGGAAGTCTTCAGAGCAATTTTATAGTCCCTAGGTATTTAAAAATATTCTCAGGCAAAATGAAACACGCTCTTCGTTGTTTTGAAGACCTGAAATGGCTTTAAATCGATCCCCTGTTTTGATGACTTTTTGAGCATTTCACGCCTGCCCTTTTCATCAAAACCCTTAATTCAGGAGCTTTACTGTGTTCAAAAAAATTTTGAAAAATACTCGTAATGTAGGCTAGTCTTTTGGTGATAGAACAGCGTTTGAAATATTTCAATCGGCCACTTACTTTTTTTTCTCTAACAGATTGTGTTGGGTCACTTTTTTCTGAGTCACCCGGTATGACGTCATGAATGACGTAATACAAAAAAAACCAAAAAATATGATTTTTCCATATTGTCTTATTGATTTATGGTTGCTCTGAAAATTTCATCCATTTGTCTCACTTCTGTCAAGAATTATCTTAGTTTGGAAAGATATTAAACTACTCTCTGAAAAAAATTTTTATATTTCCAAAAATACATGACATAGTATCTTGTAGAAATTTTGGTAAAAGATGCGAAAAGGATAATTAGGAAAAGTCACGAAAAGTAATTAGCCTAGAAATTATCATAAAATAGATACCAAAACAAAACTGGTAAGGGGGGCTATTTTGCCCCCCCCCCCTCCCCGGTCCAGATAGGGTTCAAATATTTTGAAGCAAGGATCGCTGTGATCGCTGAGATGGAAAATGTTCTATCATCAAATGCAAGGATCGCTGGTATCGCAAGGATCGCTGCTAAACTGAAGTTACAGTCTCCATTTTGATGCAACGATTGCTAATCACACATTTGTGCGATCCTCGCGTCACCAGGGATCCTTGCATTGCGGTCATATGGAAACAAGGCTTTACTCTGTTTCGTTCATTCCGATAAACAAAACTTATCGACTCACAGTCTCTGTCAAAGTTGTTTGATTTTAGGCCTGGGTTTGAGAGATAATATCTATTTTGTTAAGATACACGTGAAAGATATTTTATCACGATATTTTAGCATATTTTTTGATGAAATTACTGCTTAAATTACGGAGTTCTGAACTCTGTGGAAGCCAGTTATCTCATAATCCAAAAAGATGTTGCTACCACCAGACCCTGCTTCAGGAGAGCTGAATCGAATAGTCTTTTCTGCTTACTAACAGGATAGGTTAGGTAGTTGATTCTTCCAATGGCATGCAACAACGCAATGACATATTTTAATTAGAAAGATTTTCACCCCTTGAGTTGGCTTTTACACTACCAAATCAGCTATACATTGTAATAATGATGAATCGTATAACGATGATAAATTTCATCAATGTTGAAAACGTATCTTGACACAGTTGGTATTGACCGGGTGAGACAAAAACCATTCTGACTGTTGTAGAAACATATTCACTTAGCCAGATTTCAACAATTTTGACATCAATCTTGCAAAAAAGGGACACTAACTTTTAGAAAGTCATGTAACAGCCTACGAATAGTAGACCAATGATATTATCATTGAAAATAATGATTTATTTGGTCCATGATATGCTAGAGAAAAAAAAATTAAGGATCGGCATTTTAACTATATTTAGGTGATTTAAAAGTAGCCTTGAATCACGGACTCATCGTAATAAACCCGCAAACGCAACCTTTAAAACTGCACTATGTGGAAAGAAAACTGTTAACTCTTTTCAAAGCAAAATAATCAAATTAAACTGTAACGAGAGAGGAAAACTGTTGCATCCGTACCAGAATAACGACTTAATCTGAAAACCCTGAAAGGAAAGAAAATAAGTTAATAGCTGCAATGCAAGCAAGCTGATTTAACACCAGAAGAACAGAAGAACATTCACAGCCACGTAACAATAACACCAAGCCAATAACTGCAATCTTGGCCAAAAGACTTGGGAGAAGTCACGAAATTGCACTACATTGGTTTTGATTTGGTTTATGATTGGCTACCACCGCTTCGATGTTGCTTGAAGCAAACGCGATTCGAGCTGCTTAACATTGAGTTAGGGGCAAGTGGGGATCAGAAGGTTCTAAACAAATTTTTTCGCCTCGATATTTAAGGAAACATCATAGAAACACCGAGACTTGCTTGTGTCACAGTTTACTTTGGCCAGGATTGTCTAAGAATGGTTGTTAACAAATAATAACTCATCTCATAGCTTGGGAACCCTTGGAGGTTTTGCCTAAAAAGTTGCCACCATCATCCCCAACGTAAGAAGTGAATTTTCAGCTATTTAGGCCGAAATAGTTGTTGTTCGCTTTGTTTCAAATTCTCTTTACTACTAACTGTGATGTTTTCAAACGAAAACAACTGGAACATTGTGTGCACGAGGTGAGCTTTGCAGAATGCAATGGCAAAATGTGCATAGTTTGATGACGTCATAGTTCTAATTGACTTACCAGTAACTATAGAAACTATGTAACTTCCGAAGTACTTTGGAGCTCAGCGCACACTTAGTGCCTATCCGTTCACTGTAAAAGGGATTGTTGTGGCCAGGATTTTGGTAAAATTACAGAAGAGCCACCAAAGTAAGAAAACAAACTGACTAGCGTGCAACGAAAAGCGCTTTTGGTTATTGAACGTTGTTCTTTATTGCAGCTTCAAACTTTTTTCTTTCCCTTCAGGGTTTCAGATTAATCCATTTTTCTCTTGCAGGATTTAACGGTTTCTCCCGAGGTACATGTTTGATTTGGTTGATATTCTTTGAAAAGAGTTAGCAGTTTTCTTTCCATAGATTACGGTGTCTACCCAAGTGTCTACTGTTGCGTTTGTGCGCTCATTATTCATGACTATCTTTTAAGTTCTGTACCGTAAATCATTTGTTTAGATAGTTTGGTGATTCTGCAAACAGGAGTACATTTTGGGGCACGCGGACGTTATCATCAGACCAGACCGTATCATACGGTCATTACAAATGTAGGATATAGTGATATTATTGTTAAGCGTTTTCCCAACAGCTAGGTGACAGAGTGGATATCCAAGTGCTGATCCCAGAAAATGTAGGAGTTACTCAGCTTAACCATTTGGTAAGTTGAAACCTTATTCTTTTTTATTTATTCCGTCTCTTCTTTTGATTGAGAAGCTTATACAGTCCATGTCAAGTAAAACAGATTAATTCCCTACTGCTTGGGCTATCTAGCACCTCCTATTTTGGTTGGGAGGCAAATCCCTCTACCCAATTCTTGACTGGTAATAGCTAGGGCAACCAAATTTGCTGTGCCAATGGCACCAGCCATGTACTTTTTAGATTATACAGGTAAACCTTAAAATAAGCCATCAGTATAGCGAACATCAGCATGTTTCTTTGTATGGGCAAGAAAAGCGGCAAAATCGGCCAAAATCAGGAAAAATGAGATAAAGCCAAATTCGGAAAGACTGTGTAATGGTAAATAAGCTTCTCTATAAGTAGAACAAAGAAAGCTCTCCGACACAGCATAGTTTACGACTTGGGCAAGTCCAGGCTATCTATTGTTCTTGGTGCGTGTGCTACCGGGCGCGCCAAAATAAACTATGCACGTTTGGCAGGCCACAACAAATCCTACACTGGACCGATTTTGAAGATTTATGACTTATTCGTTAGAAGAAAACCGAATTAGATACTGAGATTTTTTGCAAATTTTTTCATTTTTAGTTTTTAGAGCTAGAAGCGAGTTTCCTAAGATTTTAGTTTTCGAAAACACTGAAAACGATCCAAAAACATCGATCAAGTTTTCTAAAGAATTGACATGAATGGACAAAGGGAGTACTTTTTCGTGGTGATTTGCAATTTAAAAATCGACCAATTGTAATCTGCTGGACGAGAGTTCATACTGAACCCCCAAATCCCCCTGAAATCGTTTTCTCTTTGTTTATTCATGTTGGATCCTTTAAAATTTGATCGACGTTTTTTTTATCGTTTTCAATATTTTCGAAAACGAACATTTAAGAAACTCGCTTCTAGCTCTAAAAACTGAGAATGGAAAAATTTGCAAAAAGTCCTAGAATCTATTTCAGGCTGTCTGCTAAAGATTAAGTCAAAAATCTTTAAAAATGGTCGAGTGTACGATTTATTGTGGCCCGCCAAACGTGCATAGTTTATTTTGGCGCACCCGGTACATCGAGTTAAATGAGATATTTTCAGATTGTTTTCTCTTTGCAATGCAAGCACAAAACATTTGAAGTCTTAAACCTATTAATACCGGGCTTTTTTGGACCCTTTGTAGTACCAGGGGCCCCCTCCATAAATTTGCAGATATGATGACTAAGCTTGGTACAAAGGTGTACAGTAACAAAATCTATACCGGGTGACCCAGAAAAATGTGACCCAACGCAATCAGTTACAGAAAATTAAGTAAATGGTCGATTGAAATATTTCAAACGTTTTTCTGTCGCTAAAAGACTAGCCTGTGCTATGAGTATTTTTCGCAATTTTTTTCGGCATGGTAAATTTCAAAACTTAAGGATTTCGCGGAAAAGGGCATGCCTGAAATCCCCAAACAGTCGTCCAAAACAGGGGATCGACTTATAGCCATTTCAAATCTTCAAAACAACGAGGAACGTGTTCACTTTAACCTGGGGATAGGCATCCCAGTCGGAAGTCTTCAGAGCAAGTTTATAGTCCCTTTGTACTTAAAGATATTCCCAGGCAAAATGAAACACGCTCCTCGTTGTTTTGAAGACCTGAAATGGCTTTAAATCGATCCCCTGTTTTTGACGACTTTTTAAGGATTTCAAGCCTGCCCTTTTCCTCAAAATCCTTAATTTGGGAACTTTACCGTGCCCAAAAAATTTGCAAAAAATACTCATAATGTAGGCTAGTCTTTTAGTGACAGAACAACGTGTGAAATATTTCAATCGGCCACTTCATTTTTTTTATAACAGATTGGGTTGGGTCACTTTTTTCTGGGTCATCCGGTACAATAGAACAATAGGCTGCTTTGTTACTCTTAATTGCATTCATGACGTAACTAACAATTGTGGCAAATGGCAGTATTTGCTTACTGTTGGCAATATTGGCAATAATTAAGTTTTTATTTGATAATTTCTTTCATAATGCTACTAGAATGTATCACAAAGCATCAATGAATAAAAATCGGCAATATGATATCTATTTAAGCGCATTATTTATATCAGATATTCATGATATATATTTTCATCATTTTGTCATTGTTTCGTTTGAAACGCTAATTACTGAAACGAAACTCTAAATGCCTTGAAATTATTCAAAATATTTTTGGCGAATTTTGGCCATAAAAGTTTATTTGATGCATTTGTTATTATTCATATAACTTCAGAAACTTTGATGACGTAATGAACTTTAAAATTGCTGATGTCATCAAAAATGAATAAGATATACATCATCTAAAAGCTCTCATTGAGAGCTATCGAATTGTCGTATTCTCAATGATCCATGATCATCCTGGCAAAAATTGGACTCGCTTCTTTAATTTCTAGCTGACCACGTGTTGAAAATCATCATCTTAACATCATTTGCAGTTGGTAGCTACATAGCTACTAGAAACTAATTTAAACCAACTATTTACAATATAAGACAATTATTTATAAATTAAACATTTACATCTTTTGCCATCCCATTCTTTGCTCCCCACTTTAAAACTATCAGGTATC
>REGL01000638.1:168783-178826 GCA_004194395.1 Aurelia aurita complex sp. Pacific | reverse complement strand
CATCATAGCCAAACGAATCGTAACAAGGTTGTGGGACACCTTTAAAAACAAACGCTCGCAGCATCTTCCGCGAATTAACTGGGATATAAAATTTCATTCTTATCCCTATTCACATCCGAAGAAATGCAAAGACTCCATCCCTTTAATTACGACGAATTTGAAGAGATCATAATAAAAATCCAGATAAACATGCTCCCACAAAAACAGCAGTGGTCCGGGGCAATAACAAGCCTCACGTGACTAAGACGCTGAAGGAAGCTATGATGAAAAGGACAAGGTTAAAAAACATTGCAAATAAAACCAAAAGAACGGAGGATGAGGACCGATACAAGGCTCAACGAAATCTAGTAATTAAATTAAACAGAAATGAAAAAAGGAATTTCTTTTCGAACTTCGACCCTGTCACTGTTGGAAAAGAAAAAACCTGTTGGAAAACGTTTAAGCCCCTTTTCTCAGAAAAGTCCAGCAATGGCAGCCAAACAATAATACTTGTTGAAAATGAAGCTATCATAGATGATGAAACTGAAATAAGTAGTCTCTTTAACACCTATTTCGTGAACATGATTGATACTTTGCCCATTGACAAAAGGGTGTCCACATCTATAGTCCCAATTACCTCAAATGACGCAGTGGCAGATGCGATAAAAAAAAAATACGACAATCATCCTTGTATTACTCAAATAAAAAGACACATGACTGGAAATGACATATTTGAATTCAAGAATGTCAGTCCCTTGGAGGTTTGGGAGGAGATCAATAAATTAGATAAATCAAAAAAGACCAGCAGCGAGATTTCCACAGATATTGTTAAACTGATATCAGGGTGTTCCTTAGAACATTGAACTTATTTTGTAAATAAAATTTTGTCAAGTAATGAATTCCCCGGAAAACTTAAACTGGCTGACGTCTCTCCTATCTTTAAATGTGGTGAGAGTACACAGAAGGCAAACTTTCGGCCAATAAGTGTCCTTTCAGCACTTTCCAAAGTGTTTGAGCGCATTATGTCTCAACAGATACAGCCATTTATACTTGTAAATTCCTATCTAGTTTACTATGTGCTTTTCGAAGTGGGCATAGTACACAGCACGCGCTTTTCCGACTCATTGAGACTTGTCGTAAGACACTCGATGAAAAAGGGGTAGTGGGGATGGTGCTAATGGACTTGTCTAAAGCATATGATTGTCTTCCACATGATTTTCTTATAGCCAAACCTGCAGCCTATGGGTTTGGGCCAAAACAGTCTTGCACTAATCTCAAACTATCTGTCACAAAGAAAACAACGCATTAAAATTGGTTCAGAATTCAGTGAATGGCAGGAGATAGTTTTCAGGAGTTCCNAAGTGGGCATAGTACACAGCACGCGCTTTTCCGACTCATTGAGACTTGTCGTAAGACACTCGATGAAAAAGGGGTAGTGGGGATGGTGCTAATGGACTTGTCTAAAGCATATGATTGTCTTCCACATGATTTTCTTATAGCCAAACCTGCAGCCTATGGGTTTGGGCCAAAACAGTCTTGCACTAATCTCAAACTATCTGTCACAAAGAAAACAACGCATTAAAATTGGTTCAGAATTCAGTGAATGGCAGGAGATAGTTTTCAGGAGTTCCACAGGGCTCAGTTCTCGGTCCACTTTTATTCAATATTTTTGTCAATGACTTCATCTTCGCCAAGAAGTCCTCCCATGTCTGCAACTTTGCAGATGATAATTCTGTGTATGCATGTGACAAAGATGTTGAATCAGTGGCAATGAGACTGGAGGATGATATCTCTAGAGCTCTTGACTGGTTTAAAGATAACAGAATGGTGGCAAATCCCAAACAAATTCAAGTAATGTTTCTTAGCCTGAAGCAGCATCAAGTATTTCTGCTAGAAATAGAAAACAAAATAATAAATGTCTCAAGGTCTGTTAAATTACTTGGGATAACTGTTGACGATAAGCTGAAATTTGACAAGCATGTGAAAATACTGTGTCAAAAAGTTAGCAGAAAAGTCAGTGCATTCTCAAGGGTCGCACCTTACATCGTTGAAAAGACAGGCAAGATCCTGCATCACACATTTCTAAAGTCAAATTTCATTAATGTCCACTTATCTGGATGTTTTGTGGTAAAACGCAAAACAAAGAAATAGATAGAGTTCACAAAAGAGCCTTGAGAATACTTCTTGAAGACTATGCATCGAGCTCCGATGAGCTACTCCAAAAGATAGATGACACTAGGGTCCATGTAAACAATCTTCTTAACTTGATGATAGAAATATACAAATGCCTATCGTGCGAAAAGCCATCCTTTATGTGGAATATTTTCGAACGAAAGGACCTAACATATAATCTAAGATCAGGTTCACTATTATTGCTACCACAAGCAAAAACTACAACCTATGGGACCAGTTCATTGACCTTTAGAGGTAGCATCCTCTGCAACAGCCTACCTGACTCTATAAAAAGCTCACCATCTGTTGTATGCTTCAAAAAATCGATAAAAGAATGGAAGGGTGAAAATTGCACATGCAAAAATTGCTTGTAGCAACAATATCTTTGGAAATCTCCCCGAAAACAAAATCGTGTATACATAAATTTATTTTCTTTATATCATTGTAAATTTTTCCTTTGTAGAAAGTTGGTTTGAATTAGCTAGGTTGTTTTAAGCTTTTGTGAATACCAACTGTATATAATTTCATAATAATAATAATGAATAATTTCTCGCAACTCCGCCGTCTCCGCCGTATTTGTTCACATGATGATGATTTTACTTCAAAAGCAGAGGAAATGTCTTCTATTTTCAAACGAAACAAGTACCCTGATCACATCAGCCAAGCAGCTTTCAATAAAGTTAAGGATCTTTCTCAAGATGAAGCCCTCCAACCTTCTAACAACGAAAACAGCAACAACCGCATTCCTTTCATCCTGACCTAACACCCTTTTGACAACAAGGTAAAGAACATAATTTATAGCAACTTCAACATTCTAACCAACGACACAGAAACAAAGAACATCTTCATTGCACCTCCAATTATGGCTTTTCGCAGAGACAAGAATTTAAAGGACTCCCTAGTCAAAACCAACCTAGCAACCAACCTCACAACAAAACTGCCTGGTACTTTCCCTTGCCAACATTGCCTCTGTCAGACCTGAACCCATATCAACCAATCGACCACTATCGCCAACCAAAACCGATCCTTCAATATCAGATCTAACTTTACCTGTTCATCATCCTGCGTGATCTATTGTATCATCTGCACCAAATGTCAATCTTTGTACATCGGCGAAACCTCCCGACAAATCAACAACCGTTTAGGGGAACATAAACGTAATGCAAGAAACAAGATCCACCTCAATGAAAACCATGAAAACGATCCAGACAGCAACATATCAAAACATTACAACTCAGCCAACCATTCAACTGCCGACATGTCCATTCTTGGCTTATGCACCTCAAGACACCACCCAACGCAAGACCTTGGAGAAACGCTTAATTTCTAACTTAAAAACTCTTTATCCTAATGGACTAAATAAGCAATTTGCTTATCTGCAATAGGTCCTTCCTCACTCTTTTCTCGCATTCCTCCTATTCCGCCATGTACGCATTGCAACATGGCGGCGACAGGTGTTTTGGTTGCTGTGTTTGTCTTTGCCTTGTTTACTGTGAGCAACGCAAGTTTTAACAAGTTCTATTTACCAAGTCTTCTTGGTTTGAATGAGGATGCCAAAGATTTTTTCCGGAACGATCTGATACCGACTTTGAAAAATGGAAGATGCAATTTTTATGCATGTGTGACCCTTTGGACGTATGTGTGTGACTCTTTGGACATGACTCTTTGGACGTATTATGCACGTATGTCAAAGGGCCTATATGCTGGCGATGACAGAAAAAAGGTAAATCGAGGAAATAGTCATGGCTGTAAATACCAACTGACAATGATTTTGTTCCTCAGTGGTGATATAGCTTTAAATCCTGGTCCATCTTCGACAGGAAAAAATGACTTAGAAGATTTTACCCGCTCTCGTGGTATCAAGTTGCTACATCAAAATATATGTGGATTAATTTCCCACAAGGACAATCTTGAAGAGTTTTTGTCAAGACTAAGATGCGAAAAAATCCATATCATGGGAATAAGTGAGAGCCATCTTGTACCCGATGATAGCAAGAAATTGCCAGGAAATGCTGACAAGGAAATACAAATTGATGGATTTATTACCCAAAGAAATGACCGTAAACGTGGAAGGTGTGGCGGTGTTGTTGTTTATATAAGCAACTCTCTCAAGTGGATAAAACACCAAGACTTAGAAAGCCCAGATATCGAGTGCATATGGCTCGAGATTCTCCTTGACAAATCTAAAAATTTGCTTGTTGGCAATATCTACCGCCCCCCTGACACGTCATCATACCTTCCCCATGATTTCTACGAAAAAATTTGAGGCTATGCTGCAAAATGTAAACATTGAAGGGAAAGAAGCTGTGTTGCTTGGGGACTTGATCTGTGATTATTTGAAAGAGCGCCACAATCGTTCCTTGAAAAATATCCTAATGGGACAAGGTCTCTCACAAAAAATAACTGAACCAATAAGAGTAACAAAGAATCAAAATTACTTATTGTTGTCGTTTTTACAAATGCTAGCAATCACCTTGCAAAATCCATTGTGATAGAAAGTTGTCTGAGTGACCACTGCATGATTGGTGCAATCAGAAAAATGCACACTTTTCGTCTCCCGCCACGAGAAATCTACTGTAGAAACTACAAGAATTATGACAAGGCATTGTTTGTAGCAGATCTAAAAAGCGTCCCCTGGGAGCATCTTTATAACAGTTCAGATGTGAATGCAGCATACGATAGTTTTGAAGCTGTTGTCTCTGACTCAGTAAATAAACATGCACCGATGGTAAAAAGGAAAGTCCGTGCAATCCCATGTCCATGGAGAATAATGGCTGAGATATCAAATGCCATCAAAACAAGGGACTATTATCTTCGCAAGGCTAAGAGGTCTGGGGCTGATAACTACTGTGCCTCTACAAGAACGCAAGAAACAAAGTAAATAGGCTGATCAGAAAATCCAAAGCCAATTATCATCGAAGCTTAA
Source organism: Aurelia aurita complex sp. Pacific (assembly GCA_004194395.1). Taxonomy (NCBI): domain Eukaryota; kingdom Metazoa; phylum Cnidaria; class Scyphozoa; order Semaeostomeae; family Ulmaridae; genus Aurelia; species Aurelia aurita complex sp. Pacific. Next base: position 173,749 of record REGL01000638.1, on the reverse strand, counting down.
TAAATGAAAATGCAAAAGATCCGAAAAATGTTTGGAAGGCGGTCAAACAGGCGAATCCTATGAAGGAAACAGCCTCATCAAATTGTAAGGCTTTTGAGATTTCTGGGAGATTGATAGATAATAAGAGGGGCATTGCAAACTCCTTCTGTGAGTTTTTGCATCACAAGCTGCAAAGCTGTGTGAATTATTACCAAATCAATTCAAGTCAATTCAAATGAAAAATTTTGACAAGGATCTTTTTCTCCAAGACCTTGCGTCGTACGACTGGCTAAGTGTAGTGAATAATGCTGATAGTGTTGACGATGCAGTCAATAAATGGTCTGAACTGGTTTCTCTCGTAATCGAAAAGCATGCGCCAATCAGAGAACGAAGGGTAACGGAACGCTTTTCTCCTTGGATTACTCCATCCCTGAAACAGCTCTTCAGAACGAGAGATAAACTTAAGGTTAAGGCAGTAAAAATGAAATCTGAGATNATCAATCAATGGCGAGCAACAATAGGGTGCTTCCGTGTATTCATGCACAATCGGTTCCCAATGAGCAAACATTTCAAGCCATTTTCACTTGTTTTCAAATTTCTAAGTTATATTGGTTATGCTACATTTTCATTGCAATCGCTGTTATTGCGATACCCTTAACATTTACGATGCAGTTTCTTGCAGTGCACTCTGTGGAAACACAGTCATGTTTCTTGCCTTTGTTCGCTCGCGTGCATCACTTTGCGAAGATAATCCTTTACACGACTGTAGAACTTGTCAAACGAATCATGTCATGGGAATAAGTGAGAGCCATCTTGTACCCGATGAAAGCAAGAAATTGCCAGGAAATGCTGACAAGGAAATACAAATTGATGGATTTATTACCCAAAGAAATGACCGTAAACGTGGAAGGGGTGGCGGTGTTGTTGTTTATATAAGCAACTCTCTCAAGTGGATAAGACACCAAGACTTAGAAAGCCCAGATATCGAGTGCATATGGCTCGAGATTCTCCTTGACAAATCTAAAAATTTGCTTGTTGGCAATATCTACCGCCCCCCTGACACGTCATCATACCTTCGCCATGATTTCTACGAAAAAATTTGAGGCTATGCTGCAAAATGTAAACATTGAAGGGAAAGAAGCTGTGTTGCTTGGGGACTTGAACTGTGATTATTTGAAAAAGTGCCACAATCGTTCCTTGAAAAATATCCTAATGGGACAAGGTTTCTCACAAAAAATAACTGAACCAACAAGAGTAACAAAGAATCAAAATCACTTATTGTTGTCGTTTTTACAAATGCTAGCAATCACCTTGCAAAATCCATTGTGATAGAAAGTTGTCTGAGTGACCACTGCATGATTGGTGCAATCAGAAAAATGCACACTTTTCGTCTCCCGCCACGAGAAATCTACTGTAGAAACTACAAGAATAATGACAAGGCATTGTTTGTAGCAGATCTAAAAAGCGTCCCCTGGGAGCATCTTTATAACAGTTCAGATGTGAATGCAGCATACGATAGTTTTGAAGCTGTTGTCTCTGACTCAGTAAATAAACATGCACCGATGGTAAAAAGGAAAGTCCGTGCAATCCGATGTCCATGGAGAATAATGCCTGAGATATCAAATGCCATCAAAACAAGGGACTATTATCTTCGCAAGGCTAAGAGGTCTGGGGCTGATAACTACTGTGCCTCTACAAGAACGCAAGAAACAAAGTAAATAGGCTGATCAGAAAATCCAAAGCCAATTATCATCGAAGCTTAATAAATGAAAATGCAAAAGATCCGAAAAATTTTTGGAAGGCGGTCAAACAGGCGTATCCTATGAAGGAAACAGCCTCATCAAATTGTAAGGCTTTTGAGATTTCTGGGAGATTGATAGATAATAAGAGGGGCATTGCAAACTCCTTCTGTGAGTTTTTGCATCACAAGCTGCAAAGCTGTGTGAATTATTACCAAATCAATTCAAGTGGCAAAATACCAGCGATATCGTCCAAACGCCTCATAGTTTTAATTTTCGACCGGTCACAAAAGGGCAAGTTCTTCGCAGTCTTCATAATTTAAAGGCTTCAAAATCAGCCGGCCCAGATAATCTGCCTCCAAGACTCACGAGAGATGCTGCTGAAGCTCTCGCAAGTCCCTTGACTCATCTGATAAATCTTTCATTCAAATATTCAACTTTTCCGAAAAGGCTCAAGGTTGCAAAAGTGATTCCGTTATACAAATCAGGACCAAGAAAGAAAGAACTTGGACAACTACAGACCGATCTCTATTCTACCGATATTGTCAAAGATTTTTGAAAGAATTGCTTACGAACAGTTTGCAGAATACCTTGAAAATAATAAACTAATCGTTTCAACACAATTTGGTTTCAGGAAAAGATGCAACACTGAGCTTGCAGTTACAATATTTACAGATAATATCAGAAAATCTATTGACCAGGGAAAACTGACAGGTGCAGTATTTATAGACCTGCGAAAAGCTTTTGACACTGTCGAGCGTTCAATCTTGCTTCAAAAATTACCTTATTATGGCATCCGTGGTGCTGAATTAAACTGGATTAAAAGTTATTTGGAAGAGAGAAAGCAATTTGTTCAGTATGATGGGGAGAGCTCCGAAGCTTTGGAGGTGGAATATGGTGTGCCACAAGGATCTATCTTAGGCCCATTGCTATTTTTTTGCATATCAATGACTTGGTTATGGTTATAAAGAAGTGTCAGATTCTCATGTATGCAGATGATACAGTTATTTATACTGCAAATCAAAGTATCACTGAAATTGAAAGGGCATTGACCAATGAGATGGAAAATATTTCTAAATGGCTGGATGAGAATAGACTTGTGATAAATCTTAAGAAAGGGAAAACTGAGGCCATGTTATTTGGGACAGCTAAACGTCGGTCAATGATAGAAAGCCTGAACATATTTTTTGGCGACAAGCGAGTAAATGTTACTGATTCATATAAGTACCTGGGAACATACCTGGATCAAAGCCTGAACATGAGACTACATCTTGATAAGGTTTATAAGAAAGCATCAAGCAAGCTTAAACTTCTCTCGAGGATGAGACCTTTACTGACTAGAGCAGCAGCCGAGACTGTTTACAAGGCTGTCATTGTACCGGGAATCCTATACTGCTCTACTCCTGTCCTAAAAATAGCTGAAACAGACTGCAGAAAATTTGAATCACTTCAGAAAAGAGCTCTAAAGATTATTTATCGAAAAAGTAAACAGCAGAAAGATTGCAAATTTTTGTCGATCGAAGACAACAAGAAATACAAGGCTTGTCTATTGGTCTTTAAATGCCTAAAGAGAACATCTATAGAACTTATGAACACAAGTCTGGAACCCTTGGATCATAATCAGAACACCCGGAGCAATAAATATGCAGCTCGAATCCCTAGAGTTAAAACGGAAACAGGCAAAAAGGGTTTTTGGTTTCAAGGTTCCAAGATGTACAACGAACTTCCAAGCAACCTTCGCCAATTGGACTCATTCCTTCTTTTTAAAAATAAGCTAAAACAATTTTATTTGGACAACTAAGAAATGAATTTATGCTTCTGAAAGTGAATAGTTTTACCTAACTGCAATATTTCTTTGTTGTAACATATCATTGTAACCTCTTATATCGTATTTTTTAGATACAGGGCCCTCATTGATAACAGCACTTAGCGTGTTGAAGAGGTTACCCTGTATAAACATTGTTATCATTATTATTATTATTATTATTACTATTATTATTATTCCCCATTCCCCATTCGTCACGTCGCATCTCGCATTCCTTTTTACTATTTGTCGAATCTTCTCTTCTCTTTGCTCGGCTGGATTGATTTCGAGTCACTTGATAACGAGTGTATGCTCGAAACGTCGTGTTTTAAACATCTGAGCTATTTTTGGTACTTAAATTATTTATTCATTATATTACTGTTCAATTACATAGTACCACACGCAACTAACATATTTTTATTGTAAAAATATCTTGTTTGCAGTTGCTAATCGCTATCCGTTAAAATGTCCGATCTGGTGTAAGAGTATCTTTTTATCACGCAGGCGCGCATATTCAAATTTTGTTTGGGGTGGGGGGTGTCAATATGCTTTAAACAGACTACATTTTTTCAAACCGACTGAACGCATGGCAAGCTGTTCGTACTCATTAGGAACCTTTACGTGAGCAATGAAACGAGGAAACCAAAAGGGGTCTCGGGCGAAGCCTCCAAGAAATTTTTTGAGGACACGCCCTCTACTTTGGCTTAGAACACCTCTCCCGATCTCATGCTTGCCAATTTCAAAATAGATTTTTGACCATTTTGTGACAGGTCCTCCCTCATAAACTCATAACCTACTATCCTCAGGAAAACGCAGGAATCTCATGCTTGCCAATTTCAAAATAGATTTTTGACCATTTTGTGACAGGTCCTCCCTCATAAACTCATAACCTACTATCCTCAGGAAAACGCAGGAATGATAATTTTAGTGACTGCTTCGTGCATTGCATTAGCCTTCGTCTCTTACTCCTAATTCTTAAATGGAAAGACAATGTTTGATTAGCAGTTGACTGAAGTATTGTTTTAGTCTTTGCGAGTCTTTGGCGCAATCTTTTTTATTTATTCACTTGTTACTAACAAATGAGGAGAAAGTAGTTGTGTATAGGATGGGTAGTAGGGTAAGATTCTTTCGGAGAAATGATAGAAAGTGACTGGAAGAGTCGTTCTAAGCCAATGTATAGGTTGAATTTTTGAAAAATTTCCGAGACAAACCATCACAGAATTGTCAAGATTTCAATCTTGAGGCCAGGCAAATTGGATTGTGAGAACCGTTCTGGGACAAATTATAGTGTGTTTGCGCAAAAAGTTTCTTGTGGTGGTGATTCATAAAAATACTGTTACCTAATTATGAAAGTTTCAATTGGGCACTGGTAAAGATGGGATGCATTCTAAACCAAAGAATATCATATTTTTACAAAAATAGTTTCCTGGGGATGCTAATTTAA
>REGL01000638.1:145919-163139 GCA_004194395.1 Aurelia aurita complex sp. Pacific | reverse complement strand
TTTCTCTAATTGTTTTGAAAAAAATCCCCCCCCCCCCCAATCCGAAGCTTCTTCCTACGGCCCTGAATAGGTTATGTTAAGTTCTTGCAACATAGTGTTGGATTTGATGAGATGGGTGGGCGTTGCTGGCTATCCCTCATTGCTGATACTCCCCTTCCCTCTTTCAAAGCACTTCCATGCTTCTTTGCAATAGCAGCATGGCATCTCTGAAGATCCTCTCTTGACACCATTAATCAAACTTGATGATTTTCAATACCGTTTGTAATTTTGTGTAACCTAATGCACTCCTCCTGATAACATCAGTTGCAATTTGGTCGAGATGCGATGAAATTCTAGTTGGAGTCATCTTCCTCCTCTAAAATTAGCAGGCTCATTTCTTTATGTCGGTACTCACAGGCTATTTGGGTATTTGCTCAGGTGTTCTTCCTCTAATCGGTCGATTGTTCTCGATAAGAGCATATAAGAGCTTCTTTGAAGATGTTTTACAAGGAGTTTGACCAGCTTTCTGTGAAAAAAGTAGATGGACATGTTTTTTATTGACTGCAGAAAAATCCGCCATTTTGAAAGTCTAAAAGTCACAAAAATGAGCACTAGATGAGTTAAACGTAATGAATTTGCATGAGACTTTGGTCAAATATGTATTTTAACAGATGTAACCAGATAAAAGTAGGTGAAACAAAATAGACATTCTATCACGGAAAATCACAGAAAATAGCATACATAGGCCTAAATGACTTGATTTTTTATATCAGCTATAAAATTTTTACATGTACGAACCTGTACGAATCCTTTAGCAGAAACCTTCATCGATACCCGAAGTTTAGTGCGAAATGAGTTTTTAAGAATCTTTTTTCCTCACTTTTTTGTTTGCACCAGGAAAGAAGAAATTTAGATGTCTCTTGTAGTTCTGCTGCTAAAAATACCTCTTGGCAAATATGTGCCAAATAAACAAATAAATTGATGTAAATCTATAACACTGATACGTTGTCTAATTGCGCAGACATTGAAGGTTAATTTAAAGAATTTTATTGAAATCGGATGCATACAACTGGAGAAACGAAAATTTGAAATTGTTGGTTTAGGCCCATTTCAAAAGTGATACACTGGAAAAGTAAACTAAAACATGGCCTAGCAAGTTTTGTCAACTTCAAAGTGCAATTTCCCTGCAGTCGTTTGTCCGATTTCTGTACGGATTTTTGTTTTGAATAGCTCAAAGTGTCCTCTCTATGGTAGATTTGAAAGTTTTTGCATTTGGAACGTTTTGTGTTTTGGCATTTATTCCATGCTCTGGATCACTGTGCAGTGACAATGAAGGTTTTCCGTAAACTGCAACGCCTACATCTAGCCTCCTATTGAAAACAACAGATACCCTTGGGAATGAGGTTGATGAATTTCTAGAATGGGAGCATTTTTCTGGCTCACCTGGTAAGCTGCTGTTGAAAGACCAATATTGCTTGTTTAGAACATTGCAGCATCTGCTATTTTTATTGACACTGAATTTCAAAGCGATTAGCGATTGCAGACAAAGGAAACTTCACCCAACCAGTAAGAAAATCAACAAAGCCACAAAAGTTGATCTGAAATCAGTGGGGCAAACTGTCGCTTTGTGCATGCAGTGGTTTTTAACAGAAGTCATGAGTATGTAATTAAAGAAGAACGATGAATCTAGGGATCAATCAGGCAGATTTTTTTTATGTAATTCTAGAGTTGAGTAATAATTGTTTCATTTAGGCGCTAAATTTGCGGGGATTGCATTACCTTCTGCTCGGTTTCTGAACCAAATTAGCAAAATCTGACTGGTGGATCTCTAGATTTATTAAGGAATTGTCTCGACAATTTTTTGAAGTAGCATACACCATAGACTGTTTCTCTGCCGGGATTAGGAGTAATGTGAAATACAAGGGAATTTTGTCTGCCCACTAGTGATAATCCGACGTGTAGATTCCGTTATGCTGCGTTGTCTGAACACTTTATAGTTAGGTACCCAATTATAGCAGAATTCTTTTCAGTATAAAAAGGGGCAACTGAAATCTCACGGTGGATCAAATGAGCCCCGAACGAGGAAGACGGAATTTCCCGCTACAACTAGTGCTGCACTTTTTTCTTGACGCTCGGATAGCAACGCATCTAATTGCTTGTCAGGCAGTGACTCTAAAAGTATCAAATTTGAGCCTGACTGATCTTTTTGTTAGCAAACATATGTAAACGTTTTCAGGCCTATCAGTGCATCATATATCACTGTCCGTCATCAACTTTGTCTGCTGTCCCACTTTAGAATCCTTTGGATCAAGATAAAATATCTTGTTTGGATTAACTGATCTTCTTCTCTCGGCCTCAGAACGGGGAAAACATTATTGTCTACGATTACTGAATGAATGCGAAGAAGGACAGAAAATCTAAAGCAATGCGCTGTCCATTCTCTACTCAGTCTTCGCCGGTCTTCACCAACTTTCGTTGCCTTGGGGATTGTGCATGCGCAATTGTGGGAGCCGATTCTCCTCAACAGGCCAATTTGCCGTAGATCGCGAAAAATTAAAACCAGTTGCGCCCATGAAAGTTCTCGAGCATGCTATAGAATCTACGCTATGGCCTATACCCACACAATGAGAAACGGTTAAATCCGTTACATATGGACCATTATTATCTATCTAATTGGATTTGCCAGGCACATCCCAGGATTGTACGGGCATACCAGTATGGGACCCGCCCTTCTTAGGCTTATCCCAAGCAAGGACCCGCCTTTGACGTATCATTTCACTGATAGGCACATCCTCGTACGGACCACCGGCCAACCTCTGTCCAGGACCCGCCTGGTAGATTCAACCAACACTGAGGAATGACTTGGCTCTCTGTTCTACAGTGCTGGTTACCCCTTCCTTGGCACAATTGCCCTACCTCGTTGCGTCTCCAATACACTGTACTTGCCCAGGTAAAGTTCATCAGTACCCCCGCTTCAAGCTTTAATAGTTAGGGTAAATCTAGTATTTCATTTGAAGTTTTAGACGACAGATAGGAAACAGTTTCTCTCTCCGGTAATTTCTATTAAAATGCAACCAAAACTTGACAATCAGACCTCTGCGAAGGGGACGTAGGCCCAAAAGTCATACGGCTAAGGCATTGAGCACATGAGATAGAATGAATAATGTTAGGAGAATTTCCTTTGTGTGCAGTCGCTTATCGCTTGGAATTACGGTTTCAGTCAAAAACAGATAANCGCTGTCCATTCTCTACTCAGTCTTCGCCGGTCTTCACCAACTTTCGTTGCCTTGGGGATTGTGCATGCGCAATTGTGGGAGCCGATTCTCCTCAACAGGCCAATTTGCCGTAGATCGCGAAAAATTAAAACCAGTTGCGCCCATGAAAGTTCTCGAGCATGCTATAGAATCTACGCTATGGCCTATACCCACACAATGAGAAACGGTTAAATCCGTTACATATGGACCATTATTATCTATCTAATTGGATTTGCCAGGCACATCCCAGGATTGTACGGGCATACCAGTATGGGACCCGCCCTTCTTAGGCTTATCCCAAGCAAGGACCCGCCTTTGACGTATCATTTCACTGATAGGCACATCCTCGTACGGACCACCGGCCAACCTCTGTCCAGGACCCGCCTGGTAGATTCAACCAACACTGAGGAATGACTTGGCTCTCTGTTCTACAGTGCTGGTTACCCCTTCCTTGGCACAATTGCCCTACCTCGTTGCGTCTCCAATACACTGTACTTGCCCAGGTAAAGTTCATCAGTACCCCCGCTTCAAGCTTTAATAGTTAGGGTAAATCTAGTATTTCATTTGAAGTTTTAGACGACAGATAGGAAACAGTTTCTCTCTCCGGTAATTTCTATTAAAATGCAACCAAAACTTGACAATCAGACCTCTGCGAAGGGGACGTAGGCCCAAAAGTCATACGGCTAAGGCATTGAGCACATGAGATAGAATGAATAATGTTAGGAGAATTTCCTTTGTGTGCAGTCGCTTATCGCTTGGAATTACGGTTTCAGTCAAAAACAGATAATGTTATTGTGTGACAAAATCTGTCCATAGATCAATATGTCAGTAAGGTATATGAGCATTAACAGCTTACATCAAATATTTGCGGTATCAGACTGCTGTTTGTAAGTGCCTTAATGTACATTTGATCAGCTTTTTTCCTTCAAGTATCGACCATCCTTTATAAACCAGCATCATACCTTTAAAGAATTGCACTAGCTTGGAGAGAAGAGAGAGGGTATAGTTCACTTGGGAATCTTTCTGGTAAGTATTTCAAATGAATTGTTTGTTTTGAATTTGTTTGTTAGGGTACTTTAGCCATTTCACGAACCAGGATGGCAACGCCAGACAGAACGTCATCTGGCGTGCTGTAAATAAAGTATCATTTTGTGTACGCTTGCCTTTTACATACAATTCAATAGGCTAAGACCAAACCTCCTTCTTCGGTTGGACGCACGAAAGCGAAACATATTATTTAAAATCAAGGGACTCTCCAAAATTCTCGTACACCTTTGGCAAAAATCCTTTTGTTTTCAAGAATAATCCGTAAAGATTCCCTTGTTTTTAGAAGCCAATCAGCTGCATGACATTAGTCCTTTAGGTGAAAGAAGCTCGTACCGGGCTTTAAAGTTAATTTTAGTTCACTCAGTTTAGTTCATTTTAGCATGGGCGATGATGCAGCGATTTTGTGGGAAGGGAAGATAATAATTGTAGAATTTCTTACCCATTAGTTGACCAGTTCTCTAATCTGCATCTCTGTTGATCAATTGGAGTGAACGAGATCAGTAAACGTTTGTTTCTTTGTCGTATCTCTTCTTCGCTCTGTTCGTTTAGGCCCCACGAGTTGCGAGCGAAGAAGAGATACGACAAAGGAACAAACGTTTACTGATCTTGTTCACTCCAATTGATCAACAGAGATGCAGATTAGAGAGCTGGTCAACTAATGGGTAAGAAATTCTACAAATATTATATTGTCTTCCCACAAAATCGCTGCATCCATTATTTTAGTTCACTTTTGCTAACTTGCTAAATTTTTAATTTTTTACCAAGACTTTTAGCCGAAAGTTTCAAATACAAACGATTAACGCTCACTCTTTCACATATTAGCATGCTTATTTCAGATCACCATCAAGATGATGTTGTTGTGGTTGTTTTCGATGATGGCTTTGGCTGTATCGTCTTTGAATATTCCTGAAAAGTAAGTTTGCATAGGTAATTTCTTTGTTTATCTTTTTTGAAACTATATCAAGTTATTTGCAAATTGCAAATGAAACCCAATCAAAATATAATCTACAAGGTGTCCCAAAAAATTGTTCGACGATTAATTAAGTATAAAAAAGTACGAAATGCTGAACGGGCTCCATGGTAAGATAACTATATTGCTGCGATTTTAAATTAATTTTAAACACCAGAAGCTAGCAAATCTGCTAAATATTCATGGAGTTACGAGTTTTTGAAGTTCAAATTTGTCCGAAAGCTGAAACCAGACGCCCCTAAATTGCATATTTAGTGAAAGTAGAATCTCGTTGATTCAAAGCAAATCAAATGGAATTTAAAAAGTACTTTCCATAAACCAGCGTTCTCTAACATTGAATCAGGCTATGGATGCTTGGAGGAATCTTATTGAGCACAATTTGGAACGGTCCCATCTCTTATCGATTAAGTTTTCATTCCATGGTTTCGAATACTTGCACTCTTTGAACTCTTATTTGGTTTGCTAAGCATAGGAATCAAATGTCGTCCATGGCTGAATGGCTCGTTGCCCATGGCCCTTGGCCGAAACGTTCAAAGCCTCATTTTAGCGGACCAATCAGACGGCGAATAAGCGAAGAAGACAAAAGAAACCCGTGAAGATTTTCCTAAGTTTTATCTACCTTCGTAAAACGCAACCAGGACTAAATACTGCTTGAATTTTCCTGAATTTTTTGAAGAATCTCCAGATGTTATGTTTGGGAAAACAAATTGGATGCCGATTAAAATATCTCCAGGTTTGGCGGAGTTATGGCCTCTCCAATTTTTCACACACAAACCGTTAAGGCACTGAGCCATGAACAAACCATTAACGTGAGACCTTGGACTACATCAGTTAATATCTGGACCGACCCATATGATTGGTCAATCAAAATCTTGTATCAACTTGATCTTTACGGATCAACCTGACCTGTTCATTGAATCTGGTATTCGCACCTCCCTTCACGAGCCTTCCATCATCAGATTATTCACGGTAAACTATCTGTCAGAAATCTTGTGCCGCCCCCTGACACTTGCAAACTATGGTTTTATGATAGAGCTAATATTCCCTCTATTCGGAACAGTGTAGAAATGTTCCATTGGCAAGAAACTTTTGAAGAAGTAACATATCCCGATGAAGAAGTTAAGGCTCTTAACAAAGTTCTTCTGAATATTTGTTCAAATTTCATACCAAACAAGCTCAAAAGGATAAAGGCCCATCAGGTGCATTGGATTACTCACAGTATAAAAAGCTTCTTAAGAAAGAAAAATCGTGCTTTTAAATCATTTGTCAAGAATGGTCAACCAGAAGATATGCTTGAAGGTATTCAAAATATGATAGCCAAAGGATCAAAACTTGTGGAAGATGCTAAACATAGATATTTCACTAAAGTTGGTCGTACATTATGAGATCCTTCAACTGGCACCAAAAAGTACTGGCGTCTGATCAACAAGATTCTTAACAAGGCTGAGGTACCCGAAATACCCCCTCTATTGGAAAACGATATCTTTGTGCTAGATTTCTCTTCAAAGGCTCAAATATTCAATGATTATTTCATTCCTCAATACACAACGTTAAATACTGGCAGTGAAATTCCCAGTGATTTACCTGTCACCGCATCCCCTGCTTCGAAATTTTGTCTTCTCTGACGAGAAAATATTGCGGATCATTCGTAATCTTAATCCGAGCAAAGCGCACGGTTGGGACGAAATTTCAGTGCGAATAATAACAATGTGCGATGACTCACTAATAATACCATTAAAATTGATTTTTGAAAATTGTTTGCATCAACCCTGAAATCTGGAAACGAGCAAAGTTGTACCTGTTCATAAGAAAAATGAGAAAAATCTGAAGGAAAATTATCGCCCTATCTATCTCTCTCCTTCCAATTGTTAGCAAATTGTAGAGGAGCTTATCTACGAGTCTTTGTATTCCCATTTAGAGAGAGAAAATGTATCAAACCCCAACCTATCAGACTTCCGTCCAGGTGACTCAACAATAAATTAATTGCTTTCCATAACCCAACCTATCTTCGAAGCCTTTGACTGTAATCCTACCTTAGAAGCTCTGTCTGTCTATCTAGACATTTCTAAAGCCTTTGACAGGGTCTGGCATGATGGCCTAATCTACAAGCTTAAAAGATGTGGTGTTTCCGGAAATCTACTGTTACTCCTTCAAAGTTTCTTGTCAATCAGAAAACAAAGGACTGTCGTGAATAGGCTTCCACCTGGGGGAATATTTCTGCTGGTGTTCCGCAAGGTTCGCTTCTGGGCCCCTTGTTCTTCTTGATATACATAAACGACCTAACACAGAATTTTGAAGTGCAGTGTGAAACTTTTTGCAGATGACACATTACTCTTTACGATCGTACAAGATCCTGACATAGTAGCAAGCGATATGAACCATGACCTGGATCTTATTACATTATGGGGACATGATTGGAGAATGTCCTTTAATCCGGACCCCCGAAAGCAAGCTGTTGAATTAGTCTTTCAAGGAAAAATTCGAAAATTGATCATCTTGTGATCCTCTTTAAAGGGAATCGACATAGTTAAAAGCTGGCCCGGGCCAGGTCAAAAATATAATCTATTGTACTCGACCACTTTGACGCATCCGGTTTCATTGTGTAGGCAAAGAAACAATGGGTTTGTGGGCGTTTCTTTAGCCTATTTATTGCAGCTACGAGATATAGCTATGTCTATTCCCTTTAATGATGCACCCATATCCACAGTGGATCAACATAAACATTTAGGCATAATACTAGATTCTCAACTTTCGTTCTCAGCTCACATATAAGTGGCAACAACGAAGTCAAGAAAAGCGATCGGAATGTTGAAGTTCATGTCCAAATATCTGTCTAGAAGTGCGTTGAATGAATTGTATAAATTATATGTTAAGACCTCATCTAGATTACGGCGATGTAATTCATCATGTGCCTCAAAGAGACACTGGCTCTGGAAATTACTTGATGGAAAAGCTTGAATCTGTGGAATCTCTGCTGCCCTAGCAGTGACAGGAACTTGGAGAGGAACACCTCGGGAAAGGCTGTACGATGAACTTGGATGGGAATCGTTGAGCTCTAGAAGATGGAGTAGACGTTTTATTCTTTTCTTTAAATTCATCAGTGACTTGACCCCTGCTTCAAAAAGGGACCCTATTCCACCACTGCATGAAACTAGCTACCCTTTTCGAAATCAACCAGTAGGGCAAATAAGGGCAAGAACAGACAAATTCAGATCTAGTTTCTACCCCGACTCTTTGTTTGAATGGGATAAGCTAAATCCTGAAATAAGAGAATCCCCTTCTGTCAGCGTCCTCAAAAAGAAATTGTTTTCGCAGATTAGGCCTCCTGCTAATTCCGTATATGGTATTCATAATCCAAAAGGGATTGCATATTTAACTCAATTAAGGGTGGGGCCAAGCAAACTAAATTTCCACAAATTCAAGTATAATTTTAAAGATACAATTAACCCAATGTGTCCAATTAACGATGGCATAGAAGATACGGAACACTTCTTGTTGCCTTGCAAGTCTTTCAGGGAGCATAGACGCAATCTTCTCGCTGGTGTCAATGATGTACCCGAAGCATACGGATACTCTGAGGCTCCAGACTGCAATATTTTGCAGCTTCTTCTATATGGAAATAAAAATTTGCCCTTGGAAGCCAACAAGTTAATCTTGAATGCAACAATGAACTATATTTTCGAAACAGGACTCTTTGATTGAAGATTACTCATATCCCTATATAGAACACCCAAACCCCTTCTGTGTGTGTTTGTTTTTAGTAGTTCTCTTTGTTTGTAATTATGTAATGACTTAAGGCAGCTTGCAACCAAAAATCGAATTTGCAAATTTAACAGGTTTCGCTCTAACTTTCAAACCTACACTTGCTATTACTTTATTTGATCGCAAGCTACCTTCGCTTGTGCCTTAGTTTTCCGTTTGTATCTAAACATTGCTTTTATTTGTAATAGCAGTTACGTGTAGTTTTATGTAGCTTTTAATTATATTTAGAATGGCCGCAGGGTAGACATAGTATTTCGCTCCCTGTGGCATCGTCTCTGTAGTATTGTAGCGTAGCTTGTAGGTATTGAGTTTAGTAATATGGTTGTAGATTCTTAATGGAACAGAAAAAAAAACCATGAAAAATTGAAATTCTGGCCGAGAAACAATAGTAATAACAATAGTGATCGTTGTAAGAACGAAATCTGAGTTTTCAATTGTTCTTGCTATTGTCTAGCCGCTGAATTTTTTTGTTCAAGATTCAATGCCTCTACGGTTTCTATGTGAATTGAAAAGTCTACAAAAGCTTGTTCGCAACAGGGGTATATTTTGTAATACAATAGGACCAATAGCAACAGTTGCGTTTGACTGGCACCTCAATTAAAAGCGATTAGCGACTGCAGGCAAAGGAAATTCTCTCAACCATAAATTCAAAACAAACAAAACCGCAAACGTTTTCTGAAACCCAAGTAGCTAGCGCGCTCGTTGTGCATTCCAGAAATTGTTTTTAAGAGCAAGCATGAGCCTTATCGAAGAAGGAGGATACATCTTCACATCTACCTCGGGCATTTTATTTCTTTTGTTCCAAAGCCGATTGGGAGGCGATTCAATTCTCTTTATTTTGGGTGTAATTAGATCACTTACTGCTCAGCTTCTGATCAAAAAGAAATAAAACGCCCGAGGTAGATGCGTAGATATATCCATCTTCTTTCGATATATGCTCATGTTTGCTCTCAAAAACAATTCCTGGGATGCAAAATGAGCGAGCTAGCTACCTGAGTTTTAGAGAAACTTTTGCGGCTTTGCTTGTTTTGAATTTCTGGTTGAGAGAATTTCCTTTGTCTGCGATCGCTAATTGCATTGAATTGCGGTGTCAATCAAAAGCAACTCATGCTGTTGTCTTACAAAATCTGTCCTTGTTCTTGTTCGCATATTTCAGGTCATGTGGCAATACTCAAGGGAAGTTTTTGTACCGGGTGCGCCAAAATAAACTATACACGTTTGGGGGTGCGCCAAAATAAACTATGCACGTTTGGCAGGCCACAATAAATCGTACACAGTTCCAATTTTGAAGATTTATGACTTAATCGTTAGCAGAAAGCCTGAATTAGATACTGGGATTTTAGCAATTTTTTTCATTTCAATTTTTAGAGCTAAAAGCGAGTTTCCTAAAATTTTAGTTTTCGAAAACACTGAAAACGATAAAAAAAACATCGATCAAGCTTTCTAAAGAATCGACATGAATGGGCAAAGAGAGAACTTGTACGTAGTGATTTGGGATTTTGAAATCGACCAATTGTAATCTGCTGTGCGAGAATTCGTACTGTACCCCCCAATCCCCCTGAAAACGTTTTCTCTTTGTTCATTCATGTTAAATCTTTAGAATTTGATCGACGTTTTTTGGTCGTTTTCAATGTTTTCAAAAACTAAAATTTTAGGAAACTCACTTCTAGCTCTAGAAATTGAAAACGGAAAAATTTGCAAAACTCCCAGTATCTAATTCAGGCCTTCTGCTAACGATTAAGTCATAAGTATTCAAAATCGGACCTGAGTTCGATTTATTGTGACCTGCCAAACGTGCATAGTTTATTTTGGCGCACACGGTATTATACTACTTTTTGCATTCATGACACGAGTTTTCTTGGTGCGAAATAAGTTATAAAATTCAAAAGAGGTTTTATCGAGAGGTTATATCACGTGACTTGAAATGGCGTAAACAAGCCTCGACAAGCCTTCGCCGATAGGCAATGACTCCTCCAAACCTGGCGATATTTTAACCGGCATCCAAACTTGTATGACCAAAAGCTGGAGAAAAGATTTCTTCAAGAAAATTTGGTAAATTTCCAGCATTTTTTTGTCTTGGCTGCGCTTTATGAAGGTAGGTAAAATTTAGAAAAATTTTCCCGGGTTTCTTTTGTCTTACTTGCTTATTCGTTTTTGTTTTCGCTTACTTGTTTTCTGTCTTCCTCATTTTTCTTGTCTGATTGGTCCGTGAAAATGAGACTTTGGAGGTTTCGGCCATGGGCCACGAGCAAACATTGGCGGAAACAATTGATTCCTATGCTGTTTTGCTCTGATATCAACGAGAGGTAAAACATTGGACAGTCTTCTTTTACCTTTCTTTCACTGTTTAAAATCTTAGGAACAGTAGCTATCTAAGCAGGAATCTCTACTTTTCATCGTTACTTGATTAAAGGCACTGTGTCTATGTAAGTAGACGACTTCGAGGGGGGTATCTCGAAAACATGTGATCTTTCGTCGTTTTTTCATGTGAGCGTTGTTTCTTGCAAAGTCTTTTCTTGTAAAGCGTTGTTTGTTAGTCAAACGATTGTTTCAAGTTCTTTTGTATTCGTCAGCAGGGATTCAGCAATCTCGCCTTTTGAAATAGTGTTCTAGAATTTTCAAAGGTCCTCGTTTTCCTCTTTTGTGTGATTGTTATCAGACAGATTAATGAACATAAAGGCACTTTTGACAAGTTCTTTTGAATTCGTCAGCAGGGACTCAGCAATCTCGCCTTTTGAAATGATGCTCTAGAATTTTCAATGGTCCTTGTTTTCTTCTTTTGTGTGATTGTTATCAGAAAGAATAGGTTTCCTTTCCTTTCGACAACGAGGCTCTTATTTTCATGTGATCAGTTTAAAACAGCCTGCCCTAAACCAATCAAATTCTCGAACAGTTACATGCATGTCAGCATCGTGTCAGCAGTTTCAACTGTTCGTGCATGCAATTTATTGATATATGGACACAGTGCCTTTAAACGTCGAACAGTTTTTCTGGGACACACTGTATGTGTGAATATGATTTGCAAATATTTGCTCTTTTATCTTTTATCCCAAAAAGAAAACTTTTATGATTGATATTTCAATGAAATTTTGGTGATTTTTCAAATATGTCTACATATTTTGAATTTCCTTGTACCATCTTGTACTGTGCCGGAAACGCTGACATTTTTATCTCTGCCGGTGCTCTGAGGACATCATATGGGAGTCAAATCTAAAGCCGACATAATTTTTTCATGGCAGTCCAGAACATGGCTTGAGCAGAAATCGGAGAATGGTGAACGGTCAGAAAGCACAACTAGAATACTGGAAATTCTTGGGTGAATTGAAATTCCCAGCTGATCACCGATGGAAAACATGCTCAGCAAGTTTGTTTTCTGAAGAAGATAGAACGTTGATGATTACAGCAGCCCACTGTGTTTACGATTTGAGAAATAACCCTGAGAGGCTGAAAGTCAGTCTACGTAAGTATGGAATTGTTTCGTTTCAATTAGCAACGAAGACAGCGTCACATGGCTGCAGATTTCTGTTTAAAATCTTCCTTGAGACTTCTACTACACTCGCACAATTCTGGCGCGATTTGACAACGGCAACAAGAACAGATTTTGTGCCACAATAGCATCAATTAGGGTGTCGGCGATATTTGTTGCTACTAAACACTAAAGGCGAATTTCCAGTCAGTGGAATTTTCCGAGTGGGCGGAATTTTAGACAATAAAAGGTCGCTCAGCCGTAAATTTCTATTCAATTCCAGGGCGAGATTTTCTCACGCAAACAAAGGAAATTCCGCCCGCTCGGAAAATTCCACTGACTGGAAATCAGCCTTAACATCTTCGACACTATAGACGTCTTTGGGGAAAACCTTCTTAAAGGTAAAACACGCACAATTTTAAACAAGCAAAGAAATTGAATGTGTAACACGTAGACAACACATAGAAATGTGCCAAACCAAGTCACTGAAGGAAGGACAGGGGTGCTATGACGAATGGTTTTTAAAGTTGATGGCGGTGGTTTTCGGACACCAAATAAGTCAGTTTCTTGAGAGAACAGATAAAGTTCAGATTTGAAACGCAATGTTGATTTTCATACTTTTTCATAAACATTTATACATATCACTCGAAAGTAGTAATGAGATCAAAACAACATTTTCTCGCGCACTTCCTGATTTATAGATTGGTTTGCGCGTACTGAGAGAACGTCGTTAAGAGAACCACTGGTCGAACCTTGTTTTTGCATTCAAGAATACAAAAAACAGACAAGTAAAATGAAGCAAAGAGTTTAAAGGCGGAATACTTGCCAAGTATACACGTTTTTTTTTATAAGAAACTGGTTTATAAGAAACTAGTACTACGATGACCAAAAAATTAAGAAACTCTAGTACTACGCTCAAGAACAGTTAAGAAACTCTAAAACTTTATTTCTTTGTGTCTCTCTTCTTCTATGTCTTTCTAACAAAGGTACATTCGTCGTTTCTTTACTTTTTAACTGCAAAATTGNTCGCGCACTTCCTGATTTATAGATTGGTTTGCGCGTACTGAGAGAACGTCGTTAAGAGAACCACTGGTCGAACCTTGTTTTTGCATTCAAGAATACAAAAAACAGACAAGTAAAATGAAGCAAAGAGTTTAAAGGCGGAATACTTGCCAAGTATACACGTTTTTTTTTATAAGAAACTGGTTTATAAGAAACTAGTACTACGATGACCAAAAAATTAAGAAACTCTAGTACTACGCTCAAGAACAGTTAAGAAACTCTAAAACTTTATTTCTTTGTGTCTCTCTTCTTCTATGTCTTTCTAACAAAGGTACATTCGTCGTTTCTTGACTTTTTAACTGCAAAATTGGTAAATTTTTGCCTTGATGTGCATGGCTTCTTCTTGATGACAATGTCAATGCAAAATGGAAGCCCTTTCTCGAGAAGAAGGCTCAACTTCGAACAATACCGCAATTTTAGGCCCAAAAAATAAGAAACTGATTAAGAAACTTTTACTACTAAAACACCGAAATTGTGTCATGCGATTTTAAGAAACTTTTAGTACTAAGTGCTGATCCAAGTTTCTTGTAAAAAAAAAACGTGTACATAAAAATGAGAAATTCCTTGGCACATTCTGCTTTGCCAACGCCACCGCCAAGGTCAGTCTCAATAGCGTCGTTGCCAAAGACAAGCAGGAAAGGTTGAAAACTAAAATACTTTAAGAAATTATGCCAAACTATCTTTTCATTCAACTGGTAATATGGGTTTTTGCGTGTGCTTAATTTGTCATACGAAAATATTGGTTTCCTTAAGTGTCCGAATACCACAGCCGGCACCCTACTTTTGATTGACACTGCAGTTCCTGCAGTTCAAAGCAATTAGCGATTGCAGACAAAGGAAATTCTCTCAACCAGTAAAGCTGCAACAGTTGCCTTGAAACGAAAAGGGCAAAATTTAACTTTGGGCACGCGAAAAGTAATTTTTAAGAGAATTCACGAGTTTATAGTGAAAAAAGAAGGACGAATCAAAAGATCTGCCTGGCGGATTTTGTTTATTTGATTCAGAAGCCGAGCAGAAGGCATTGCCATTCTCGCATATTTAGGGCTTAAATGAAACAATTATAAGACAGCGCCTGAATAAAATAAACAAGTCCGCAAGGCGGATCTTTAGATTTGTCCATCTTCTTTCGTTTCGTTATAAACTCATGACCTCTCTAGACAACCGCCTTTCCCGTGCACAAGGCGACAGTTTGCCGTTTTGGTTTCATGGCACTTTTTGTGGCGTTTTTGTTTTGGATTACTGGTGGAGAGAAATTCCATTGTCTGCAATCGCTAATCGCTTTGAATTGTGGTGTCGATCAAAGGAGCTGATGCAATTGTGTTACTAAATCTGTCCTTGTTGTCTACATACATACGGCACATACAGTAAATCCCCGCACACAAGAACCTGCAAAAATAAGAGCCTAGAGGCTGTTTTTCCTAACTTGTGCACCTCTGTAATCAAGAACCTGTTTCAGTTTGATGAAAAATATGTTCTTTGCAAGGGTAGCAAAGTTGATTTTGGATTCTTGTTATTAAGTTCATTTTTGTCCCAGTTGGCTGTTAAATTTCAAATCTTATCCTCTCCTGTTTGTAAGCTTAGAATTGTTTATTAGGTACATAGTAACTTTGCCAAAACAAATAACAGTGCTGATCATCTTTGCTGAAGATTCTAAAGGGCTTACGCAAGGCATTCTTCAAATAAGAACATTTATACCTGGAAATTAATATTAGCACCTTTAAAATAAGAACCTATTTCAGCCTGGTTGTCAAAAAAAATAGGTTCTTATATGCGGGGATTTACTGTATTTGCTACGGATATGCATCCTGGATACACAAAAATGAAATTCGGACAAATACCATTTGAAGACGAATGAAATGAAGAAAACGCAGGAAACAGAACATACAGAACATTTCCTTATGTTTTTTGAAACGAGGGTAATTGATTCTTTAGCGCTGTATCACTCTCTTTGGCGCTAAAATCTAGCTTCATTGTTGCAGAGATTACAAAGAGCACCATGTTGGTACTGTTGGTACCGTTGGTACCGCGATATTTTTGTCATTTTCTACTATATCGTTATCGTACAAACGCAGTCTTCATTTTGCCTCAAAGTGGAAAGAAAAGTAAACTGATCTTTGGATTTGTGCGTATGCAAATCAAAGATTCGAAGGCTGATCATTTGTGAACGATGTCTTCAAGGCTTCACAAAAGTCTACGTGAACATCTAAAAACAGTTACATCGGGTGAGTCAATAAAAATCCCCGTCTGAAATGCCACTGCTCCGTGGACATCAAGGCAATAATGTCAGCAAGAATATTATTCAATAATGGACATTTCAAAAATATTTTAAAATTTGCCTGACTCAAATTAGCTTCTCCGTTAATTATGAGGGATTTTGTCGAGAAAGCCTCTTCAAGAAACCTTCATAACAAGTCCAAGCATCACGACCAAATTTTCTCCCGTACGGCAATAATTTGTACATGCTTTATTACGTGTTAACCCTCTGGGAGGATGAACATGTCGTTGCTGGCAGCATAACAGCATTGTTCCAGGTGATTTAATCCTCTCAAGAGGATAATGCGTGCTGAAAAACGTTGAAAGTCATTGGTGTAAGGTAGAAATATTAGGAAAGTTTAGTCGTGATTTTAGGCTTCCTTGCGGAGGTTTCTTGGAGGGGTTTTTGCAGCAAATCCCTCATAATTTTAGAATGGAGTGGCCAATTTCAGTGAGGTAGATTTTAACATACCGGGTGTCCCAAAATGATGTATTATTGTTTGACTGCTTACATGTCCATAACAAATGAACCGATTTTCAAAAAAAATTATTTTATTTAACTGCCTAAAGGCTAACTTGTATTCTAAGATGTTGGTTGTGGTTTTACCACGGCCTTTTCATGTCGAAAAGAAGATTGATAAACATGCTCAATTTCAAGCCTTAGATGGCATGAGAAAGTAATGGCCTACTTTTCTGGTCAACATTTTTAGATGTCATACTAAAGGCTGAACTCCTATTTTTATCTTCTGAACTCAGTACTAACTAAAAAACTGAATTCATATCCTTTGAACGACATCTATACAAGGATACTAATTCCACCACTCCGGCAGTCCTCGTATCCCCTGCGTCATCAAGCTACAATTGGCCAAATCAGTGCACGAACAGCATGTTTTAATGCAAGCTTTTACCCTAGTTGTTTGCTTGAATGGAATAAGCTTGACCACGAAGTAAGAGAATCACCTACAATCAGCATTTTCAAAAACAAGCTATTATCTCTTATACGTCCTCCTCCTAAGCCAGTCTACAGCATTCACGACCCAAAAGGTCTTGCAATACTCACGCAGTTACGAGTTGGTCTCAGTAAGCTAAATCTGCACAAATTTAGACACAATTTTAGAGACACACTGAATCCACTGTGCCCCACAAATGATGGTGTTGAGGACACGGAGCACTTTTTGCTGCACTGCCATGCTTACGATGCATACAGGAGAGATCTTCTCGATAGTGTAAACGCAACGTTGCAACCGTACGGTTTGTCAAATCATTCAAACGCGCTATTACTTGAAATGATGCTGTATGGTAATGAAAGGTTTTCTGTTGATTCTAATACAGAGATTCTTAAGGCAACTTTAAAATACATAAATGCAACACAACGCTTTGAATAAAATGATGCTACTAATGATTAGCTGCTGCTACCTGCAAGGGGG
>REGL01000638.1:134949-145545 GCA_004194395.1 Aurelia aurita complex sp. Pacific | reverse complement strand
GAAAGTAAAAAAAATTTTAAGATTTAATATTTGAATATAAAAAAAAAAAAAAAAAAAAAAACGACATCTATTATCTGAACGACATATAAGTTCAGCCTTTTGCACCACATCTAAAATATTAAGTGGGAAAGCAGGCCGTTTCTTTTTCATGCCATAAAAGGCTTGAATTTGAGCAGGTTTGTCGATCTTCTTTCATCATGAAGACATCGGCCTTATCCACAGCCAACATCCTCGAATACAATTTAGCCATTCGGCAATCGGATAAAATAAAGTTTTTGAAAATTGGTTCCTCGGTTATGGACATATAAGCAATCAAACGATAATGCGTCATTTTGGGACACCCGGTATATTGCCTTGATATCGCGCGAGCAGTGGCCTTTCATTCAAATGGGAATTGTTTATTTTACTCACACGGTATAAGATGCGACCCATCGGTTTTGTCATATTTTCATCATTTCGCGTTAAAGCATGGAGGATATTTTTGACTTTTTGTGTTTTTAAATCAAGTCAAGACTATATTTCCTAATTTTCATCACAGAGGTTGGTGAAGATGTATGGACTGAAGTTGCAGTGGCAAGTATCGTGGTTCATGAAGGGTACAATTGGGAAATGGTTGATGATGATGGCATTTATCACTACGACGACGATATTGCATTGATCAAACTATCTGCACCAGCTCCTGCTTACATGGAACCAATGCCATTGAGGGATGCCGCTATTACGCCAGTCAAACAATGCAAATCGGCAGGTTAGATTTCTGCTTTCTAAACTACTTCCAGGAACAAGGACAAAAAATGTTACAATAGGATACACTAATTTTGATTGACACCGCAATTCAAAGAGATTAGCGATCGCAGGCAAAGGAAATTCTCTCCACCAGCAATTCCAAAACCAGCAAGGCTGCAAAAGCTTCTTTGAAAACAGCAGGGAAAACTGTCGCCTGCGCATGCCATAGGTCCCTTTTATTAAGAGAGGTCATGAGTTTATGATGAAAGAAGAAGGACAAATCTAAAGATCTGTTAGGTGGATTTTGTTTATTTGATTCAGGAGCTGAGTAGTAATTGTTTCACTTAAACCCTGATTATACGAGAATTGGAGTACCTTTTGCTCTACGTCTGAATGAAACAAACAAGATCCGTTTTCTTTCGTTATAAACCCATGACTTCTCACTACTTTTTGCATGCACAAGACTTTAAACAGAAAATTACGGAAAATACTGAGATAAATCAGAATGAAAAACTTGTGATAATTTCCATGGTTACATGCGTTGAAAAGTGTCATCGGCAGCACAGTAACGAAGGTATCAGTACCAAGTACCGTAGGGGTCAGTACCCAGTAACTACATCACCATCCCCAATTTACCACGGAGGTTTAACTCTTTACTGATAATTTGAAATATCGGTCTTTTTTTGTAAATTTGCCGGACAAAGGTGGAACCGCTTTTGTGAAAATTTGGAATTTCTGGCCTTTTTCCTGTAAATTTGGTAGACAAAGGTAGAACCGCTTATATGTGAAAGCTAGAAATACTGGTCTTTTTTCCGTAAATTTGACGGACAAAGGTGGAACCGCTTTGGTGAAAATTGGAATTCCTGATCTTTTCTGTAAATTTGGTGGACATAGGTAGAACCGCTTATGTGAATGCTAAAAATGCTGGTCTTTTTCCGTAAATTTAACAGACAAAGGTGGAACCGCTTTGGTGAAAATTGGAATTCTTGGTCTTTTTCTGTAAATTTGGCGGACAAAGGTAGAACCGCTTATGTGAACAATTTGAGATACTGGTCTTTTTGTGCTTAATTTTGGCGGACAAAGGTAGAACCAGCTTGCAGGTAAACGTAAGGATTCCGATTTAGTAGGAGGTTAAAAAACTTGATGTTTCTGACAAATTGATGAAAAAAGATGACTGATTTGAAAATTTCACCTTTATCCCAAACACTGGTTGTTTTAGGCAGGAAAGTCGTACTGTGTGATAAAAGAACCGGTTATTTTTTCCGATTCCTTCGGACAAACATGGGGTCACATATTTTACAGTACTTGCCCACCCCTGAATCCCAGGTACCACCATTTGAGCGTCATGACAAGGGATCTTGGACTCGATTAGGTCTTCTCTACTATGGCGCTCCAAACCAGTGCATGGTACCAACAGCCACAACATCACCTTCACCTTCACATTACACACCCTGTTGGAGACATTCTTGGTAAAATGTATTGTTTGGGGCTAAACCAGAGGGGTACTTGACTTAAATTTGTACGGGAGTGTGCCCACGAACAAATTTTTTTTACCCTGCTCCAGAATTTTTCGCTCAAAATGATAACCTGTTCTAGGGAAGGCGAAAAGTATACTCAAAAACATGAAATTTGACCGAAAAACGACCCGATCTAGCAAAATATTCCCCTTTGACATGTTTTGACAACCTGCTCTAGAAAAATTGCCTCATTTTGATACTCTGTGCTAGAAAAAATGGGTGAAAACGATACCCTTAAAAACGGCACATCCCCGTTGGACAAATATACTAAGTACCCCCCCCCCCCGGGGGGCTAAATTGACTGTTCAATGACACATTTGCTACAAAGATTATTGATACCTTTAGGAAATAGATACCAGGTTTTTAATATATGTTCAATCAAAATTTTACAATACAAGTTACTTTTTAACACTACTTACAAAACTACTTTACGATACTACAAAAACGATACCTTGGAGAGCAAAAGTCTATGGCAACTCCGCGGCTATTACATAAAACTAAAGACTAAAAGTCTATCTCAAATTAGACATACCAGGTTCTTCCATTACTCCAGATTATTCTATTCATGATGATCTTAGGTTGGGGAACAATAAAGAAGCTAAACAGCGTGGAAGAATATGAAAACAATCTATACGAGGTCTCTATGGTAGTGAACAAAATTGATGCACCTCGTGCTCCAGATGAAGAATGCCAAATAGAGGGCAACCAGAACCTTATTTGCATTGGTGTTAAAAGTGACAAACCGGAAGAGCAGGAGAAAATTGGCATTGCTTGTGTCGGAGACTCTGGTTCCCCTGTGACTTGCCGAGACGACAACAACACAAGATGGCTGCATGGTGTATTGATAACGACAGTTGGACTATGTGATGCTGGGGCTGGGTATATGATGGCTACTGATGTCGGCAAGTATCATAATTGGATCAGACAGAATTCCTAGAACTGATTGAACAAGTTACGGATGTATTCTATGAGAAAAAATGCTTTGGCATTAAAAATTGATGAATTGAGATTTAAGTGGCTGCAAGAAAGACATCTCTATTTTTTGTTTTCTCGTCTGCTGGGTTTGTCAGATCAGTGTTCGCTCAAGCCTGTGACTAAGGAAAAGCAGCAATTTCAATGCATCTTATTGCTTATTCTTTTCAGATATCTTCTGACTAGAATTCCTTAAAATCTTCTGAAACGGAAGACTTGCAGAAAAAGTTACCAAAAATTATCCTTGTTTAGGTAGAACAGATTGAGAATACTGCAAGCAAAATGACCAAAGAAAGGGTTTTTGAAAAGCTTTTGAAAATTGAGACTTGCGAATTATGCTGTTTTCACAAGAGTTGCAGGAATCTTTCAATCTTGGGGGTTAATTTCTTGCCCACTCTGTATTTTGAAAACAACATTTTCTCTGCCATAGAAATGCTATCGCAAAGCATGGTAAGCACTGACACAAGGGGCTAAATCTTCTTTCTTCATTGCGATATGTATGTATAGATGTATGTATGTATGTATCATTTGCCACAATTAAAATGTATTTACAAGTTTGCGATGTAGAAATAGATACAATACAATGTATAAGATTAAACACGTAAAGAAAAACACCCCTAATTACAGTGGCAGGGATAGCATTTAAAAGATCAAGCTGGCCTTTATTTCCATAATGATGCCTTAGAAATGCCGGTATAACGTAACAAAAGAAACACATAACGAAATGAAAGAAATGGTCCGAAAGACGAAACCATATGATCGGGTGAGATGATGCAGGTTCTTAGTAGAAAACATATATATCATCTTCTTCTCTCTGTATATTTTAGAAATAGCGAGTCTTGCCAACCAATCAACAGTTAATGCCTGTGCAACTTCCGTAGTATTTGCTTTGGGAGCTCAGGCTCTTCGCGAATCTTCGCAAATCGTGTAAAATGTTATTGCCCTATTCTTTCAAATGAATTACTTGAAGGAAACTCTAGGCAATTTCTCATAATACTGGAGAGATCGTTCTAAATATCATCGTTATTTTCAGAATAACGGCATTTTAAACATTCCTACTAGTTTTGAAGTTGTGACGTCATCAAATTGCAAAATCGCAACCATAAAAACTACAGACTTTTGCCCCCGTGGGTGCAATGTTAAAGAAAACATGACACCACGGTCATCCATGATTTCACTGAGAAAGGGGTATATTTGAAACAGAATCCTAGGACCTAGAATCTCAGAAAATAGGGGTATTTTTCTTCAGAAGATATGCAAACCAAAAAACAATTAAATACTTGTGGACTCGGGACCCTAGAATAAAATCAATGTCCCCTGGCCCAAGTTTGATACCCCAAGTTTCATAGGATTCTACTGTTTTCCAACAAAGAGATATCAGTAAAGTGAATCGTGATAAAGTGCGCAAATCCTAAGCCTTTCTCTCAGAACAAGTTTTTGTACCGTACAGATTTCTTTCGGGCTCAGTGATTTTCCATGATAAGGGGCCTTTCCGGGGTCTTTTCACCAACTAGAAAGTCAGAGAAAGGGGTATCCTATGAAATGGTATGGACGAGCGTGGTGTACCTTTTACTATTGAATTGCACACACCGGGACTTTTGCCTGCTACCATCTTGTAGATCTTCAAAAAGTTAGAATTTCTGGCATTGGTCATACTGATTTCCTCAATCGATTTAGGATTTATGCCGGTTTATGGTGCTTTTGAAAAGTTTGTCCAAGCTTCAGAGTCAGATAAGTATGGTAAATTACCTGAAATTCGATTGAAGGGAGGGGGGTGGTAACTTGCAAAGAGGGGGCCGAAAGTCCAATAGAAAGTAAGAGCGCCGAAGGTAAGAGTGCGTTGTTAATTCATATTCAAGGAACTTCTTTGTTTTTTTATGTTTCCCCCACATTCAAAACAAAACACTCAAAAAAGAGTGCGTTTGGGGTCAGGATGAGGGGCACTCTTCTCGCCAAAAAGGGGACACTAAGCTGAATTTTCATTCTGAAGGGGTCAAGTGCTGGATTGATTACGATTGATGGGTCCTAGTAATCGCTAGCACCCACCCACCCTACTCGCTCATGCTAATAAAGGAGCAAGTAGGTGGGAGGGTGGTAAGCGATTGCTCCAATTTATCCCCCCTAAATCCGTCACTGGAATAGAAAATGGACAGACGCGTGTGCACTGTGCTGTCTTCGGGATGGGAAGTTTTACTGTTCTATGTTGTACTTTTCTGTGGTACTTCGCGGGTTAGGTTAGGTGTCTACGTTCAGGTTCACATGCGGCGAAATGGGATCGAGGTCATGGTTTTGGCGCGAAAATCTTGGAAGACGCAAAAGACAGAGACGGCCTAAGGTCAATTTTTGATGATCTTTTCAAGTTTTCTCTCGTCGCTGCTGCTGCTGATTAACAATGCGATTCAGAGCTCGGATGACAGACATTGGCCATGTTCACAGCTTCACAAGTGAGTATGCATGGTAGCAACGGTAGAGCGAACCAAGACCAAACAAAACAGGTTCCAGGAAAATATCGGTTTTAGGCCAATCAAACCCGGTATTCAACCAATGCATAAACACTATCTCTATATCTATGACCAGTGCAGTGGTAGTTGTGAATGTAAGTAATGTAAAGCCTGGTTTACATATGATCGCAAGGATCGTTCGTGATGGAAGGATCGCTCAAATTACCAGCAATTATCAATGATTCTGACCTTATTTCATCATTTCCAGGTTGGAAAACATGCATGATTTGGCCTACGCGTAGTAGCGAGTGAAATAAATTTGAAGGTGCGAGCTGCGAGTAGACTTTAAAAAGAGTTTAAAAAGCTGCGAGAGAAGCAAAATTAACAATAGATCTTTTGTTCTCATATGCGAGGATTGGTTATTGTAGCTG
The DNA here is from genome assembly GCA_004194395.1 of Aurelia aurita complex sp. Pacific. Lineage (NCBI taxonomy): Eukaryota > Metazoa > Cnidaria > Scyphozoa > Semaeostomeae > Ulmaridae > Aurelia > Aurelia aurita complex sp. Pacific. The sequence goes on along the minus strand of REGL01000638.1, from coordinate 139,458 downwards.
CGAGCAGCGAGTTTGACAGAGTTTCATAGCTGCGAGTGAAAGCAAGTTTTCCAGCCTGGCATCATTTCAGTTTCAGTTTCATAAATTTTAAATTCCACAGCATACAATTTTTTGAAATCGCTAATTAGGAAAATAACTAAACTATAAGAGTATAAGATACAGAAAATAGATACGTCAGTAAGCAAAATTAATACAATATACATTCATTAAAACAAAGAGAAAAGATAAATTGTATGGCTGGAATTACTTAAAAGAGGAGCTCTCTCAGTGTAGTCAGTAGTTAGACTAATCGAGGAGAGAGCATAATAATAGTATTAATAGTATTTCATATTCATTTGATTACTTTCATTGAGATTATAATACTAGGGCAGATGGTGACTTTTATGTGCATGCTATTCTAAGATCAATTTTGATAATTATTTTCAAAGAGATAAGCTTTGAGTTTACAACGAAAACTAATAGCAGAGGGTGATTTTGTTTATTTCCATGGGAATGTCATTCCAGCACCTAGCTCCAAAGTAATGAACCATATTGAGCAGTATTTTTCTAAGTTAGAAAAATATCATTTGTAGTGGCTTGCCATGTACCATGTTGATGAACAGATTGAACTAAATAAAAGAAAAAGAAAGAATGAAAATAAGAAGGAGAGATCTTATTAACACAAAATCGTATACGAAAGAAAGCAGTTTCAATTCAAATAGATCACGCATTTAAAATCTATAAATCAGGAAAGAGAGGTGTAGTGGGAGAAGTAAAATGTTAAATGCAATAGCCCTTAAGACCCTTTTCTGCAACAAAATACTGGATTGATATGAGTTTCATAGGTAAGACCCCAAACTAAAATGCAATATTGTAAAAACGGTGAAAATAAAGAGTTGTTAAGACAGACTAAAATACTGATGGGTAAGAAGTGTCTTACTTTGAAAAACATACCACAAGTTCTAGCCATTTTTTGGATAGTTCTGTTAAGTGATACTTCCATGAAAGATTTTCATCCAGAAGAACACCAAGAAATTTCACATAACAAGTTTTCTTGATAGGAAGCTTTCCAATTTTGATGCTGACAGTTTCAGGTGAAGAATGTGGAGGCGACTTAAAAATTATGAAATTAGTCTTATCAATATTGAGTGACAATTTGTATTGAATCTCAAGCCACATTTTCACTTTTTTTAATTCCTTGTTAACCACACTTTGAAGCTCATGAAGACTTTCAGATGCACAATAGATATTAGTATCATCTGCAAATAAGTAAAAGGCTAGTTTTGAGGACGAGAGAGGTAAATTGTTAATATGAATTAAGAAAAGAAGAGGACCAAGAATAGAACCCTGTGGAACCCCACAGGTAACATTGAGATAACAAGAGAAAGATCCATTCACCGAGGCACATCGTTTCCTATCTGCGAGATAGGATTCAAACTGAATTCCTCTAATTCCATAATGTTCAAGCTTCATCAAAAGAATATGATGATTCACTGTATCAAACACCTTCTGCAAAATCAATAAATATTCCACAACCAAATTGTCTATCGTCTAGTGAATTTTTGATGGCTTCTGTTGAACTAACCAGGGCATGGTTAATGTAACTCCTGACATGAAAAACCAAATTGTAATGAATACAAGATTTCGTGTCTTTCTAGGAATTTATAGAGACATTCATACATGGCTTTTTCTGTGATTTTGCTGAAAACAGAGAGAAGGGAAATAGGTCGATAATTTGATGCTGTTATAGTGGACAACCTTTCTTGAAAAATGAGATTACTTTGGCAAACTTCATCTTGTCTGGGAATATTCCAGATTGAAATGATTCATTATGATTTGAGAAAGTGGAGCATATATTAATGGAGAAAGAAACTTAAAACTTTTCATGGAAATGCTATTAGGCCCAAGAGACTTTCCAGATTTTAGGACTGATATTTCGAAAGGAATTGAAGGTGCAATGAAAAATGAATTTCCAACTCTGTCACCCATAAAATCCACAGGTGACTTATTGGATCTTGGTATATTTTAGTGATGTCATGAGAAACATTAACAAAGAATTTATTAAAAATGTTTGCAATAACCGCTGGGTCTGATCTAATGTTACCATTTGTTAATCACATTCATGCTCCTTGATTTTCTGATAAATACAACTGATTTAATACCTGACCATACAGTAGTTGTTTCATGTTGTTGCTGTTCTGTTGAAAGCAGTTATAGAAATAGCTGGTTTTACTTTCATTCAAGGAAACTGAAACTCAATTTCTAAACTGTTTATAAAGATCAATAAGAGACTGATAGGTGTTCTTTTGAGCTTTCTAAGTATCCGATCTCTGATGCGCATCATTTTTTGGATTTTACCATTGATCTAAGGCTGCCATTTATCCCACAGGTGGCGGAGAATGGTTCAGTATTTTTAAAATGGCATTGTTCAGTTTAAAATTAGTAAAAACAAACCTTTCTTGTCAGTTAAATGTGTCTGATTTCTCTGCGAGTCTGATCCTTAGGTCAACATGCAAACGACTGTTTAGTGTTGTTGCTGTTGTCTCAGAAATGCTCAGCGTGAAAAGAAAAAGAGACAACAGATGATCCATCAGTGAGGACAGAAATCCTTTGTTGATGACCCCTTCACATTCGCTTAACTGGACTGTTTGCATTTTCATTGCTCAGATCTGAGTTTGTATAGTAATTTAGATAGGTATAGTAGAATGTAGGATTATTGTAAAATTTTATATTTGAATAATAAATAAAATCTGAGTTCTTCTTGTTTTCTCACAGAGATCCTGACTTCTATTAGCAAAGTATGTAAAGTATGCGTACTTCAGCTATCACAATCTAGCCTTGGCTTTGTATACACAGACAAAGTAGTTAGTGGGGGAACAAGACTCTGGTGTAACCTTGAGCAGGTATCTAATGATTAATCTTTCAGTGCATACTGCCTTGTTGCAATACCTGCCTTGTGTACATTAACATGAAAGAATCTGCAAGGAATTGTTTTGTTAAAGGGGCTGGGTCACGTAAAGAAAACAAACTTCTTTCGAAACGACGATTTTGCAGTTTTTTTGACAGGCCATATCACACAGATTTTCCACTATTTTTCTCAAAATGAAAGTACTAGTTTGAAGATGAACTCTTGAACTTCAGAGAGAAACAAACGAAACAACCATATGTTGTAAGAGTGCAAAGATATTGGTGGATTTTTAGTAGTAACTTTATTGTGGATTCACCCCCATCCTCCAAAATCTGTGCAGAACACTATGGACGCGTGCCGGCGCGTGCCGGCAACAATATAGATTATACAGATAACAGATTTGTTTACGGTTACGTGACCCAGCCCCTTTAATGATTATTCAAATGCAAAACAACAATTCTTCAGAGGGATGGATGAATGCTAGAACTTTTCTAAAAGAATTCTTAGGCAAAAACAGTGTTAAAGCAAGCATCACAAGATGCATCGTCATTGTTGGTGAACTTTGGTGCCTTTGAGGTTTGATCCACATATTTTTTGGCTGCTTTGAGCCATTAAGAGGGAAGGGTTTTAGTAGGGCATAGCATAGGACTCATATATCGTCTTGGGCCGCATGCTCGTGGCTATAGTCGAATCCTCCAAAGCCTCATTTTCACGGACCAATCAGATGGCTATAAAGCGAAGAAGACAAAAGAAACCCGTGAAGGTTTTCTAAATATTACCTACCTTCATAAAACGCAACCTGGACAAAACTCCTGGAAATTTCCCGAATTTTTTTCTTTAACCTAAAGCCATTAAGAAATATGAAAATCGAAAGTTAAAGGCGCCTTACTTCATAACTTTAATTTTTCAGGGTGACCTTTTTGATGAATACAAAATTGAAGGCAAAGATGAGAGGAACGAGATATACCTTGAAATAATTACTGACAACCTTGTTCGAGCAATGAAATCTGCACAAAATTCCCAAGCCTTAAAAATCAAGCTAACACGGAAGCAGACTGCTTGTCTTACATTTGAAGTCTCTTTGGTAAGTTTAATTCATGTTTTATGAGACACTTGCATTGGTGTCTATTGGGGCTAAACTATTAACAAATCTGATCAAAGATTTTAGGCCTCTTTTGAATAATTTTAAGATGAAGCATTATAATTTGAGAATGATACAGCTAATTTTGACAAACTAAATTTTCTTATCTTTGTATTCATGTTAGCTACACAGGTAGGGTGTCGGCGGTGGTAATCGGATGGCTGTGGTATTCGGACACTTACGAAAAACTCTTGACAACCAACTGAAAAGTATGCTTCAAATGAAATCCATCAAAGATGGTATTTCTTTGTACTGAAAGCTAACATTTTGTAGATTCTAAACATCTTTACGAAAAGCCTCCTTAAGTATAAACCAGTTGCTTTCCTTGTGCTTGGCAGTGTAGAAGTTGTTGTTGTGAGCATCACACCCAGATTCAAAACTCTGAATCCGTTGCCGAACGAAGCAAAAATTTAAACAATCAAAGAGAGTTGATGTGTAGCCCCGGGGGGGGTACTTGACTTTCAATTGTACGGGGGGGGGT
>REGL01000638.1:112516-134918 GCA_004194395.1 Aurelia aurita complex sp. Pacific | reverse complement strand
TCCAAGAGAAAAAATTTTCAACCGGCTTTAGAAATTTTCCCTCGAAATGATAGCCGGCTTTAGAAAAAATCGGCGAAAAGCATATCCCAAAACGTAAAAATTCGTTGGAAAACAATGAAATAACACGTTTGAACAACCGGCTTTAGAAAAATTGCCTTCTTTTGATACCCGGCGTTAGAAAAAAGAGGCGAAAACGATACCCGGAAAGGAGTGCACATGGCGTCAGCAAAATATACTAAGTACCCCCCCCCCCGGGTGTGTAGCATAACACATACTGTTTTTTGAACCTACTGTCCGAAAACCACTGCCACTGTTCGAAAACCACCGCCAAGGTCAGTCTCAATAACATCGTTGCCAAAGAAAACCAGGCAAAGTCAAAAACTAAAACACTTTGGGAAAATATGCCCAAATACCTATCCATTCACCTTTGGTGTTTGTCTGTGATTAATTTTTCTTGTGAAAATAGCTTGTTTTCCTTAAGTGTCCGATTACCACCGATCATCCTACTATCATTTTTTTCATCTCAACAAAGTCAGCAGAGGTCCCATCTGGAAGACAGAGCTATAATGATGCAATAGTCATCTTTCCCATATCAATATTCAACTAGGAGGAGAATTTCTCTTCAGCATAATTGCTGATTTTCAACGGGCTCTCCTATAAAATGCAATTGTAATGAAACTAAATATCAAGGTCTATATCCTAAAAACCAATTATTAGAAACTCATATAATGCTGAAACCTGTTTACACAATCAAATTTCTGTGACACAAGATCTTTGTGACAGGGTTGCTAAGAAAGATGATAAAACTTTGTCCAAATGTTGTTTTGCTCTAGCTAAACGCTTCTCGAACCTCTTCGTTACTACAGCCTTCTCTGCACTCTTCAGCCAATTGCCTCATTGTCTCTACTCTTTCTTCTTGAGTACATCCTTCCCTGCATTCCTCCTTAACCCCTCTTGGGAAGCGACGCCTCTTTGCTACTGATTTCAGGAATGACAGCGCTCGTTTTTTCGTCAGTAAAAAGTGCATTGCTCCTGCTCCATCTAGAATGAGAAGGGTTTAATGGTCTTTTCGTACTGCAAAACTTGCGGAGATACGCTTGCAGCCGGTAACTATCTTCTTGACAAGCTGAAAGCTGTTTTTGGAAGCATGGAAAGTTCCAAATAATCAAATGTGATTTTGTAGCAGGTTTTGTTATGAAATGAATCACTCAGAAAGATCCCATTCTAAAATTGTGTCTTGCACATTTGAATAAACTTTCTATGTCCATTAATTCTTGCCTTCAACCCTTTTTACCTTTATACAATGCCGGCAGATTTTCATGAAATTTAAGTAATAAATTTCGATGATCGGTGAAGCAAGCGAATATTTCTTCACACAATGGGAAGTAACTTCGGGTGGCATTAGGGAGGGGAGCGACTTCTGGTGGCATTGGGGAGGGGGCTTAGACAATTACAGATGATATCCATATACAAATCTTTGACTTATCATTGGAAAATTTCAGCCCTCTGGGTAAAAGCAACCAAAAACTTGTTCAGTAGAATGCGGTTACATTATGCAGGCAGAATAGCAAACTTTTTCCTTTAGATGTCAAACAAAAATAATACCACTAGTATTTGTAAATTTTACTTGCATCGTGCAGGTGGAAGGCAAGACTACAGCAAATGGTAAAATGTTCAGTTATCTCACCTATTCCTTTTGCTCCAGTTCTCTTTGTTATGAGTCTCATTAAGCCACCATCCCTCTTTTCTTTGGTTTTCTCTCCACCAGCATACGATAGTGATAGCAGCAAACCGAGTAACATACACAAGAGATGGATACTTTTTGCTGTGCTGATGTTTATTGGCATGACTGTGACTGTATATGGGCTGTGATGGTCTTGAGGCTTGCTTTTAAGAGGGCAGAGAACAATTTGATTGAAGAAATTGTATTTGCCAAGCAAAAGCTTCGTTGTCGAGTTCGTTTACTCAAGAATTCAAAAGTTGTATTCCATTTCAAAATTGACTTGTAATAGTAATAGTAATAGTAATAGGATAGTAGTAAGGCGAGAAGACTTTCAACAAGTTACTTTTTGGAGTAAGAAAGCTAAAAACAATGGTGATCAAGTTACTGATTCTAAAAGACGTGGCCAAGGCGATCTTATCACTTAAAGTAAAACAACGGGGTTAAAAGCAGTTTAGCTAGGGGGACCGGGTCAATCTAGATATAACCCATCGTATTTGATGTTCTCGACTGTTCAAATAATAGGAGCCGAACCTGCTCATGACCATTTTTCTTATATTTTTAGGTTAGATCGCTATACCTCCGTTCATTTACTGTATAGTGGATACTAGATACTTTTGGGCTGGTAGAAAGGCAAATGAGTTCTTGCTATATCTAGTTTATGCAAAGGAAGGCAGGTCTACACACATATAAACGCGAGTAAAGTTACATCCCACCCAGCCGAGCCAGATAACCCATCTCACATAAGCAGACCCTAAGGAAAGGTGCATTTGATCTGCTTCACAGAATCTAAATGTTTACATTGATACCCGAACGCAATTTCTAATGTATGTTGAATTTTCCTTTATGCAAAAATCCTTCGAATTCATTAAAGCGCCATTGTCACCCAGGGTCCTTGCGGGCAAATTGAAATTTCCGATTGCCTGAAAGTCACATTTGACCTCAGCAGAAACCATGAACCTACACTACAGTAGTTGAAGTGAGAGAAAGAGTTTGCCTTAGTGAAACTGTCAACTGCTACACTGTGAATCTATAGTTTCCGTTTAGGCCAAATTGCTTTTCAGGCAGTCTGAAATTGTAGCGTGCTCTCAACGGACCCTGCACGAGAATGACTCTTTAATAGATCAATTTTATCATCTTCCCAAGGCTGGCAGTTTTATTCTTACTCATGCAGCCAAACAATGGTTCTTCAATAGATCAGTTTTACCATCTTCCGAAGGCTGCCAGTTTTATTTTCACTTATCCAGCCAAACTGTCTTTGATTGTGTCTCTTCAGCCGTCTCTTGTGAGCCATACGAGGAGTGTCACACATGATGTCCCAGTTGGAATCATCCCATCGCGATTCTGGGAAGACTATGACAAGCCATCTCTCCCTCAATACGACGTAAGTGAGAGAAATTACTTTTTAATTCAATTATTTACTCTGAGGATCACCCTCGAATAAGGTGTACTTATAGTGGAGAATCAATGGAATGGTTTGCATGAAAGAAACACCAGATACAGTCCTTTGGATGTATCGTTGCTTAGCAAACCAAAAGTTTTCCTGCCGTACGCAACATGTAACCTACCTATGGTATAGCTGTGTTTCTCTTGATTAAGACTAGATTACAAAATATGATTTATATAGCTGATTAGTCAACCAACAAATGTTAATAAACCAGGCTGCAATGTAGACTGATCACATGGCCATAGTTATCGCTATTGTTAGGCTGCCGGACGCTCTAATCGGTATGAGCGATTTCTCTTTGTTGTAAGTCTCGTTTTGATGAGCGGTTACTGGATTAGGACTTATCGTAATCAGTCTAGATGCAATGATGCCTCTAACCCGTTGGAGTGATTTTAAAGAAATGATGCGAGTTTGTACGGACTTGTTTTCGGAAATACTTTATGTATTTATGCTGAATAATAGAGCTTTCAAAATTCATATATTTGTGTGTGTCATTCAGACACAGCGCTCAGCTTATCATCCAAATAAATAAAAATCTGGGGCAGATTCTTGGAGTTTTTTCTATTTTCGATGCGTACTAACATCATCTCTTAAAGTCCAAGAATGTGTTGGCCAGTCATGTTTCTTTTCTTGGAATCTTTTCAGTTTGCTTTATTTATATTCGTAGATTGACTAATCGGCCAAAGAAACTCCTCTTGTTTGTAGTAGGTACTCGCCTTGTGTTAGTTTCAATCAAAAAAGCCTAGAAGTACATGCAAGTCATAGGTCATTTTTTGTGTCGTCTATTACAAAGTAGCATTGCAGCAATGCTATAACCTTACATAAGGACTCTCTAGTTACGCTCATCTTATTGAGTTGAATTATTATTGTTGTTGTTGTCGCTCCACTGAGGTCTCTCTATCAATGAGTCTCTCTGTTGACCGAAGCGCAATCATTAAGTCAAAGAGCACAGGGGAACGAGAGACTCCAGGTAATAAATCTAACAATGCTATAAAAACTTTGGAATCACGGAAAAATCCCAGTTTTTGCAACAACAACAGCAATGACAACAACAACAACAACAACAACAACAACAACAATGTATTTTTTGCTCAAACTGGGACTTGCGGACTTTCACGTCAAGAAGTGGAACGAAAATAAACAATGGGGGCACCGATTTTTCTATTCACGTTGAGACGAGGTTAATGGCCTCTTTTCGGTTGTTGGAAAACTTCAGGAGCTGTGGCGTGGTGGCGTGCACTATTGCTAGCTGAAGTAGCCTTCTAAATGAGGAAATTCTGTTGAAACTTAAAGGTTTGTTAATTCTTGGATTGAGGAAACATTCATCTGGATATTTGCGGCTTTTGTTCATTGCTAACGTCACTCAAAACTTGAATTTTGAGGCGTTTTATTATCTGAGGATTGAGCCGACAAGTTAGGCGCATCCGCCATCCACTCGGCTTTTCGTACAATGTTGCTATGGTTTCCATATCGGACGTGACGTCAAGGGAAACAATTTCGTCCCTATTTTCAATGTGAAAGTCCATGAGTCGTAGTTATAGCGTACATCACCCTATCAATAGCAATAACTACGAACTTGTAATCCTTATACAAACTTCACTTTCATGCCGATTTACACAGTTATTTTAACAACCACAACTGCAGCAACAACACATGTTTGCCTTTTTAATTGGATGGAAAGTATATCAATGAGGAGAACTGCGACTATGTAATCAATGCATTCTTCTCCCATCTCCAAGATCTGTTGCTGTCGTGTAACTCTCTCTGATACTGTAGAGGATCTGATGACTTTAAAGGGAATGTAAGCATATAAAAGTGGCTCAAGCCACTTGCGATCAAATTCTAGCCTATCAGATATCAGTATTTCCTGTTGACGTAGATCAGTTACCCAAATATGGTGCGGCACATGTCATTCCCTATTGTTTTCGCTTGGCCATTTTCATCGAGGGCTTATATATGCTTAGATTTCCTTTAAAATGGATTACGCTGTGCACTTAGTATCTCAGTTGATTAACTTGTTATTACTTTTCAGATCAGTGTTAGTATGCCAAACCTAAAGACTCTAAAGAATGTCGTCGACAGGATGAAGAATGTCAGCCATTTTGTCGTGAGTTCAAGTTCTTTATTTCTGTACATTTTTGTCCAGCTTCATAGGAAGAGCCGAATAATTGAAGTGGAAATTTTAGAAGTTGCTGCCCCATAAAAAGTATCGACCTTTAGTGGCAAGTTAGAAATCATGCACCGGGACCGATGGCAGGACTAGAATGATGATCCACAACCGAGCTGCTAACTTCCAAGTGAGTCAAAGAAATGTTTACACCCTTTGAAATATCGTAATACAAAAACGATAACAGCGATTTGAAAAATAACAACTCCGATGCCTAGCCAAGGGTTTAATTTTGTTTCAAGAATTTATTCTTAATTTAAAATGCATGATCTTAATTTTAATGATGAATTCCCGAAAATTAGCTTCCAATCATTGGCTTTTCCTGAAACTATAAGTGATTGGCTCAATTTGATCAATGTTTCAAGAATCATAATGGTAACATAATGTTTTGCATTGCTCAGGCTTTGCTTTCTAACNTAGAATGATGATCCACAACCGAGCTGCTAACTTCCAAGTGAGTCAAAGAAATGTTTACACCCTTTGAAATATCGTAATACAAAAACGATAACAGCGATTTGAAAAATAACAACTCCGATGCCTAGCCAAGGGTTTAATTTTGTTTCAAGAATTTATTCTTAATTTAAAATGCATGATCTTAATTTTAATGATGAATTCCCGAAAATTAGCTTCCAATCATTGGCTTTTCCTGAAACTATAAGTGATTGGCTCAATTTGATCAATGTTTCAAGAATCATAATGGTAACATAATGTTTTGCATTGCTCAGGCTTTGCTTTCTAACGATACCGATACTCTTGAAATGTTATTATGCTTCCCTGTCAATGCTGGGCATCCAAAAGTCCAGATCTACATGATCTAGCCATTTTTTAGTTGTTTTTGTGCATTTCAAGAGATTTAACTTTCGGCTAATTCCTAATTTCATAAAGAACCAATGCACCTAAAATTATTAGAAAAATCTTGCAAATTAAGTTGAAGTCTAAGCAAGATGATGCAATTAACATTTTACAAATGGGTGTATGAGAAATCATTTACGATTTTTCAAACAGCGAATACAGTTTTCTGACTCACCCGTTTATTATATTTCCCCAATTTTCCAAAACTCTTTGCTCTGTCATGCAATCAAGAAGATTTACTGAAAAGCACACTTGAAATCTTATGTATACAGTAACTAAACCAGGAAAATTTGAAGAAACAGATTGGCATGCTAAGAACTGATCAACTGCTGGCTTTTCGCAAATTTGCCTTGGCAACTGTGAAACGACATTGAATACTCCTATTGAATACTCCTGGTAGACATTTTACTTGTGGGGTACTTCCCCATCTGAGCAATTTCGTGACGATTGAAAAATGTGCAAAATTGTTCTTGAATTTCTTCAGTTTCTGCAAAAACTTCATTATTTCTACCTGGCGAATAAAAAAGAAGCCCTGTTTAGAAGGCCACTTCTCCCTGAAGATCAAAGCAATAATATTAAACGGTCTTTTTTATTACCAATATGTTCAATAAGGTTCAGTAATTTACCTGGCTTTAATCGGCCATTCCTTCCCGTGAATATGAGAGATTTTCTACACAAAGCCCCTTCCAACAACCTGCCAAAATGAGTGAAAACAACTAGCAAATTTTCCTTGGTTTGCCTTCCTAAAAATGATGACACTCATGTATTCGTGTATTTTATCCTCTTGGGAGAATGAAACCTCCCTGAATAGGTTATTTATACCAGGGGGAAGACTTGTTCTTCCTCCCAAGAGCTACACGTGCTAAAGCGTGCAGAAGTCATTGCTGTAAGGCCCGTGTACGGCAGAAGTGTTGGGGAAATTTGTTTGTGATTTTGTGCTCGTTGTGAAGTTTTTTTTGAAAAGGCTTTCTCGAGAAAATCCCTTATAATTTCAGAATGGAGTGTCCGATTTCAGTTAGGTAAATTCTAAAATGGGTTTGAACATGTCTACCATTAAACCATATATTTGCCGATATCATCGTCTTGATATCCAGGAAGCCATGACCTTTCAAACGGGGATTCTTTTTATTAACTCACCTGGTAGGAATAATTGCAATGGACTCTTGCTAGAAAATTTTTTTGAAATAATGGCTTGAAAAATTTATTTCGTGCTATAGAATTTTAGATATTGTAGCTAGCTTAAAATCCTGGAGTTTGCGATTCAACAATAACTTTCGATTCACACATTGCATGTTCATGAAATTAATCACCCATGTAAAAGGATTTGAATTGACTGCTTCAAAGGTAGGTAGCTCACGAAACTTGAGAACTTCTCCGATTTAAATGCATGGCTAGGCTAGAATAATCAATATCGCTAAAGTTTGGCTTTTGAAGTAACTCATCACAAAGAAATGTTCAACATGCACAGGATTTATGAATTTCTGTGATTTTTAGAACGCCAAATCATGTTTTTGACTCCTTTGATACTTGTTAACTCACCGTTGCCTCTTTCTAATAATTTCAGAACTTTACTTCAAGATTTTTCTTCAGGTTGTAGCTGCCAATAGAGCTGGCCAGCTTACACTTGAAGTTGAGACAGATGAGGTTACCATAACAACGTATTTCAAACATATGGATGTTGATGTGCCAGAGCCTTCATCAGTGGACGAGCGACCTGAAGTCATTTGTAGAGATGAAAGGTTTGAAGCAAGGATCGATATTCAGAAACTGTATTCATTTCTGCATGCACAACAAGCGAGTCCTAACAGGATCATCTGTAATATCAGTGAAGGACACAGTATTCATGTCATACTGCATACAGACGAAACAATCTTGAATTATTTCTTACCAGCAATGATTAGTTCTTGAAAGGATAACCAAACCGTTTCCATGTAAATATAGTTGCAAATTGATAAGGTGCCCAAACTTTCTCTCATTGAAGGATAATACAGTATTTATTCACGTTATCCTGCATACGGGTAAAACATTTTTGAAATATTTCCTACCTGCAAAGATAAGTTGTTGAAAGGATAACCAAACCGTTTCCATGTAAATATAGTTGCAAATTGATAAGGTGCCCAAACTTTCTCTCATTGAATGATAATACAGTATTTATTCACGTTATCCTGCATACAGGTAAAACAGTTTTGAACTATTTCCTACCTGCAAAGATAAGCTGTTGAAAGGATTACCAACCTTGCCTGCGTGCAGACTCTTGGACAGGACAGGGCAACCAACCCCGTTGATTCAAATTACCTGGTGCCTTCATTGGTAGCTAGATACTGCTGGTGTGCTTCTATGGAGCAGCGCTGCAACTAATATGTACCTGACGGACGGAGGAATAATTTCTATGGTTCTGCGCGCTAGCTCCCCCATAGTAGTAAATAATGTTTTCCTCCGCAAACGCTAGCTCATCCATTGTAGTAAATAAAACGCCAGCTTCTCCATAGAATAAATAATATTTTCCTGCGGTTTCGAACTACCCATGGTGCCTTGACGTTTTCTCAGGGAAGAACAACATATCCATGTTATTCTACATACAAATGAAACATACGGATGATGAGCCAGAAGAAATTTCTGCATTCGAAAATTCACAGCATCAAGAGTGCTTGATGGATTTGAATCATTTAAATTCTAGTAAAACACCGAAGGAGCAAAGTCAGGGGATTTATGACACCGAAGGCTAGCAAGCAGAATTCGATTCATTCTAATCCATTCAGTAATCTTGGTGCAAGAATTGTCAAAAGTGGTAACTTTTTTCTGATTTCCCATAAATCCCAGTCCCAGTACAAAAACACCTTTCCCATAGAGGCAGATTGCCATTTTAGGCAAGTACAAAACCCAATTTTTGTATTTTCAGGACCCTCCATGAAATTGCTTTTGGATATCAAAGGAAGCCCTCTGATTGTAAACAAACATATTGAGTTTAACTCCTATCCGACAGAAAGCATGTTGTTAAATTTGATGATCCTCTCAAAGTTCAAAGCTGGACATGAGCGATAACAGCATGCCCCTCTCTGTCTACACCCAAACAAACGACCTTTTATGGAACGAACTTGTGGCTATTGCACGTAGGTACATCCTGTTTTGAAAGTTTTTCGAAGGCATTTCTTTCTGGCAAAAACTGATTGCTGCTAGCTGCTAACAGAAGACAGAATCTTCAAGAGTTTCACAATGGTAAGTTTCGATTACTAGTAAATTATTTTATCTTCTTTGATATTTCTTAGAACTTTTGTGTTTTGTCGATTATTTTTGGAACTTTACTGGTTCAGCAGCTCCACACTTCCACTCTCTCCAATGGTGTATTTCTTTACTTGGTACGTTCTTTACTTTTCACAGAATAGAAACAGAGAAACATTTATTTGCGAGGGGAATGTTAGGCTTGAGAGGGGGGGGGGGGTAACTCCTGTAGGTCGTTTGGTACATATGTGCCCTTGAGAATCCAGAGGGGCGATCCATAACAGGGCAATACTTTCCGCAAGAACTGTGACAAGAATATGCTACGTTTCGTTAGTTAAGCTAACTTCCTTTCATGGAAACGCTTTGTCGCAATAGCTAATGACCGCAATTTATAGCAAAAATTTGCCCATAAGCACGGGGAATCTGTGTAAAGCAGACCCAACCCGGGGAAAATTCCCGAAACATGACTCATAACCCGGACAGGCACATATGTACCAAACCCCCTATTGGAGTTACACCCCTTGCGCGATTGTCCCTCGGGTTCAATCAGTTTTTAAATGAGGCGAATTTAGATGCCATACAGTAAGGCACCACATTTAAGAAACCACCTAAAAGAAACTTTTAGGCTACTGAAAAATAATTAGCCCCCTTACTTATAAGAAACTCTTGAGGCTCATACCCAAAATGAAGTTTCTTGTCTTTTGATCAATACTGAGTCCTGGTCTGACCGTCTGGAGAGTATTTCACACCATGCATAGGGCTCATAAGGAATTGCTACAAAGATATCTTTGATTTAACAGATTTTTGCCTAAATTTTAGCTGATGTTCTTGACAATCATTGATAACATACATATGGCTAATCCATCTATAAATGACCCTTTTCCATTGTAACCTATTTTTCCAGGACTTTCCAGAAAAGAAATTAGAAACTTAAGAAACTTTCAGCCTATGAAAATGGAAAGTATCATAGATATAAGAAACCTTTCAGGCTGAGGTGTGAAAAAGTGGTTTCTTAAATGCGGGGTCTTACTGTACTCAATTGTTTAATCTTTGTGATAACAACACTTTAAATCATTCTGCACTCAAAAAAGGTTTTACAAAGCTTTTAGTAATGGAGATGCGGAGAATAGTACTCGTCAGTAAGCACTTTATCTTTAGAAAATAGCGTTTTTAGACGTCCTGGTATTTCTGACCACTATGACCGAGTAAATGAAATGTGACATATATGAATGCGTAGGTTATTGAGTAATAATATTTTATTTTTGTGACGAGTTTTGTGTTTTTCTTCGCAGGATAATTACAGTGATGAAAAAATGTCTGGTCAGTTACATACTTTTAATATATACCTTTCATCTTTCTTAATGTAAATATGTGCCACTCAAGATGGTGGAAAGGACCTCAAGACTGAAGAGGCAATGCCTATGATGTAATAGAGCGGCAGCAAATGCCATAGCTATTAGAAATAATAAGACAATCTTAGGCTAAAATCAGCTATGAGTTGTATTTGTGTTAAAAGAAATGTTTCAGAGTATCCGTTTCGTTTGTGTTTAAATAAGAATTGCATTATTGGGCAAAGAGTAAAATGTTTGCATTGGAATCATCAGAGTGGGATATCAGCCCGGTAACCAGATGAATGCATGTCACTGCTCCTCCGACCGGGATGTTTGGCCATCGAGCCCATTTCTTTTCCACATGCAGGGAACCACGACCAGGCCAAAACTTATTCTAAGGCTCAACAAAATTGAGCGCTAGAGTCCATTTTACAAACGGGTAACATTACTTTTATGAGACACTAAACAAGATTTTTGACAAAATAATTAACTCAACTTATGCCATCTTCATCTAGAAATCAACGATGCATTTTCCCTCTTTGATAAGAAAGGAGATGGTATGATTTCCTCAAATCAAATTGGTGAAATTTTACGAGCACTTGGTCTAAATCCACTTGCATCAGAGATAAACAAACTGGAAAAGGAAATTGACCCAGAAGGTGAGCTCCGCACTGCTATTGTTTTTTGTGTTTGATTTGATCAATATGACTAGCTTCTACAATTTTACAAAAGTTGTAAGAATTGTTTGACTCATTGGGGAAAATGCTCATTTTGCGATATTCTACCGGGTGCACCAAAAAACGGTCCAATTTTGACAGGCTACGATAAATCGTACGAACGATTTTCAAGATTTATGACTTAATCTTTAGCAGAAGGCCTGAATTAGATTCTAAGATTTTTTGCTAATTTCTATCATCTGTTTCTTGAGCAATAAACGAGTCTTGTAAAATTTTCATTTTTGGAAAACACTGAAAATGATCAAAAAACGTCGATCAAATTTCTAAAGACTCCACTTGGATGGACAAAGAGACAACTCTTTTGTGTTGACTTGTGGATTCATAAATCGATTATTTGTCATCAGCTGCACGCGCATTAGTTCGACGAGCAGCCTATTGCAAAATCTGTAGTAGATGCAATGAAATGCCGCGCCAAAAGCCGTTTCCCATATCCCAATTTCAACCAATCTCCATGCTTGCTTGACCTCATGACTCTTCACTGTTTGTCTTTTTAACACCCTTGACACGGGAACTCAGCCTGCACCAAAGTATGAACAAAATCCTATTGCAAAAGAAAGGATTTTTTTGCATCGTTGCAAATAATGCTACATTTCTCCCAACATAATTGGACCTACGCCCGTGCAGCAGAGTATATATAATAAGTCCAAAGATCATCACGAACAAGTTTTTTCTTTGTCCTCTATAACGAGTCTTAAGAAAATTTGAGTGACGTTTTTGATCGTTTTCAGTGTTTTTGAAAACGAAGATTTTAAGAAACTCGCTTGTAGGTGTAGAAACCGAAGACACTTTTGCTAAAGATTAAGTCATGGATATTCAGTATTGTCAGTCCAGTATACGATTTATCGTGGCCTGTCAAAAATGGTTAGTTGTTTGGCGTCGTACACGATATGATCTGCTAATATTTCCTCAGGGTACTTCCCCGGATTCAACACTGCATCGACGCGACTTTAATTTTGCGTCCCAGTCAAATAATGAAGTATTGCTTTGAATATAATTTGAATATGTTAGAAATAAATCTGAGCTGAAAAAATGTCAAATAAGCAAAATAAAGCATTTCACTGAAGCCCTACAGCCGTTAGTTTCGTTTAGATTGCCGACCATGGCTGGGCTGATTATTGGGCAGATATCCTTTTTCACAGTACTTGGCTCTCAATGTTTATGAGAAAGTAGAAAGGGATTGGGGCTCGAAGAGTTTCTTCCAATCTATCATGAGCAAGGAACAAACATTGTAACAAGATTGCCGCAAAACATTCTCAGCCACTTTGATAAAAATCCCATTGTTTATACACATAGGTGATAGTGGAAAGCGATTGTCTTTCGAAGAGTTTCTTCCAATTTACCATGAACAAAGAGACAAGCAATCAAGTGGATCAATTGAATCTTTTATCGAAGCATTCCGCATTTTCGACCTGGACAGCAATGGATTAATCAGCGGAGGCGAGATACGTCATCTACTCACTATGCTAGGTATGGTATGCAAACGAATTATGCAACAATAGAACCTGTTATGTTTGACTGACATGCAGTGCAAAGAAAAACAAATTAAACTTCTACGGCCTTTTTAATCAAGCCACGAATGTAAACAAAGCAAGCAGCACGGGATGCGTAAAATGTAGATTGCTAAGTACCATGCTGGGCATGCGATAAGGGATCGTTAAGAGAAGGTGCGAGTACTTTCAAATGTGGTGACTTTGATCGGGAGAGTGCTCAAGCTAGCCACTTATGTTCGTATGCACAACGGGTGATTTAGCCATCCAGGCTTTAACGCATCTTGCTGTTGCTAATCGCTTTGTACTGGCGCTGCATACCGAACAAAAGCAATGAGTGATATTTCGATGAAATCTGCCATTGTTATGATATGCTATGACACCTTACCATCAAACAGCATGACTTCGATTGAAAAGGATAACTTTGATTACTCATCCTCATACAATTTTAGTCTCTTCTTGTTCCAACCACTGATCAGCGGTTCCAACCACCATCCACTGCTTTTGGGCTTTTTACCAAAGGAGGTCCAAATTGGTGTCATAAGGGTTAATATGATTAAATGACAGCAAAAAGATGCAATTTTCAAACGACAGATTCAAACTCGTTCTTCCCTCCAAAAAAGGGATGTTCATACTAAAGGTGAAATTTATTCAGAGACCTGGTTTTACTTAACACTAAGAATCGTTTGGATTTTGATAAAAGGCAGCCAGAATGCTCATGTCATTAACTTTGCAGCCGTCTATTTGACTTACTGATTAGAGTCAACCCATTAGCAACTGACTGCAAAGAAGTGGAAAATAGCACCATGAGATTGTTTCCTTTTTGCATATCATACACCTGATGCATCATGTTCTCATGAAAAAGTTCGATTAAATTCCTCCATTTCTGATTGGAATTGTTGAGAAAAACACTATAAACTTATCAAAGGCGCTCAACTTGATAGTATTAATAACTGTCCTTTTCTACATAAACATTGCATTTCTGGTTGTTGATTCAACAGCTCTTAAAGCATTCGATATCACAAACATGTATCATGTTTGAAAAGAGACACTCTTGTCATTCTTTTCCCCCCAAGAAGAAATAAAACAAATTTTGATGTAAATTTCCTTTTCAAACGCAATTTGCCAGCAAAATCTCCGATAATAATTCTAGATTAGTATGCTTGACTTCAGGGTGAATATTCCTCCAAATTCTCGAATATTTATTAGGTCTCGAAAGGTTTTGGTTTTGAGGAAGGTTACTAACTTCAAATAGTATGTATTGGTAATTGATAAATTAAACAAGACTGGCTTAGACTGATAGCATCCAGCCAACGCCACATGATTATTATTCTCTATTGTGGTTATTTTCTAAAAAGAGGTTACTTCACCCTGAAATCAAAGATATTTGTTAGGAACAGAGACACTGCATCAAAGCATCCAGATATATGCATCATAAAGATGAGTTACAAAGTTCTTCTAAAAAATGAAAGAATATATTTAGCCAACATTGCCTTTAGTAAAGTTTCATATTTAAAGATCCATAATGTTTTACTCTGGGCTCTCAAGATGTGTCTTGGACCTACACTTCTTCTCCAATTCATAGGTATATAGTTTTTAAAATGTCGATCTCGCGATAGTTCGAGGACTGATTTGTGTACTACAGTCACTACAGTCTGTGTGAACGCAAAATTAACGATGCAAAACACGATGTTTTTATTCGCGAATATTTTTCACGTGACAGCTAATTTGAGCAGACTGTAAGGTACAGTAAGTACCCGCAAATAAGAAACCCCCTTGAATAAGAAACAGGCCTCATTTTCTTCAAAAAAGGCTCCTTTAATAAGAAACAATTTTAGGTCTGAAATTTAAATGTTTCTTATTTTCAGGATTGTTATAGTTTGTTCCTTAATGCCAAAAGATATTCCCATAAATGACTGTGATAGAATGTAGTATTCTCAAAACAGAATGAACATTTTCAAAATTAAAGATTCACACCACAACAACGTAACATGGTAAAATGTACCATTAAGGTTAAATACACATGCATGTATGGTTGGTACTGTCATATACCTTGACTTGACTTAACTTGATTACCTATGTATAAGAAACTTTGACCCTGATCATGAAAGGGTCTCTTTAAATAAGAAACTCTCTGAGGCCTCAATTTAAAAAGTGGTTTCTTATTTGCGGGTACCCGCTGTATTACAGAAAAGCTACCAAAGAGGTGGAAGAATATTTAGCTGTGTATGGCTTTGATGAAATGGATTTTTACAGCTTACAAATAGTGTATAATTCAAATGATTATTTCAGGGGAGAGATTGTCATTGGATGAAGTAGATATTCTTTTGCAAGGTTTAGAGGACGCAAGTGGCAAAGTTTATTACGAGGGTATGTAGCAATTGATGTTTTTCAACAATACTACGTTATTCTTGTTGAGCACAGGTTCCAATTAAAAATGTCGGTGTGAAATACTACTGGGTGTTCCAAAACCCAAGTACTCCCGTTTGAAAAATCACCAAAAATTGATTTCACGGCCGATCTTCAATTTTCTTCTTTTGTCAAGTATATCAAGGAGCAAATTATTTTTCAATATATAGCTGATCTTGTAATTGGCTTCAAAAGTAGCAAATTTAGCTCTTTTCGAGCTACCTGGTTTTGAACCATACTGCAAAAAAGCACTGATGATTGCCAGATCAATTTCTTTGTACATGTAAAGCATCTAGTTTAGTCATAAATGACAGAAAGAAATGCGCAAAAGCATGGCAGACCTCAATGGTGATAAAAAATCTGAAAATTTTGACTCTTAGGCAAGATCGACCATTTTGCTTAAAAACTATAGCTCAAAATAGGGTTTTTCAACGTGTAATTGTTCTACCTTGTTGCATCAAAAGCAAATATTTTATCATCTATGAATGTTTTTGGGTCTTTGACAAAACAACTCAAAAGAAAATTTTTTTAAAAGGTTTGATAATCAATTTTTGGTGATTTTTGAAACAGGAGTACTTTTTTTGGGACACCCGGTATAACCTATCTCTTTGAACTAAGTAACTCGAGAGAAACTCTTGCTACGTTACTATAATTCTACTGTTGGACATTTCAGAAATTTTCAATAGTTTCAGCATTGGATTTTGCTTCTTTTTTAAGAATTCAAGAAATAATTTGAAAGCCAAATTAAAAGCATCATAGCGCCTAAACTTCTTGAGAAAACATAAATTGATTTCCAAGAACACTACAGTTTATGTGATATGTCCACAATATGGTATCAGGCACAGATCTATCTCTCTTTTGATTTGCGATTTAAAAATTAATGACGTCACATCTTCAAATGAGTTGAAATATGAAGTATGTTGTATTTTCGAAAAAGGTTGCAAATTTCTGAAAAGTCGAAAGGTAGCTGAAGTTTCTGTAGCTTTAGGTAGTTGTGACGTTTTCATGATTGTGTGATCTCATCAAGCATTCAAAGAAAGAGAAGTCAGAATCTCTGTGGAATATTCACTCCTTGCCAGAATTTGGTCTTTAATGTAAGTATAGGATGTCACAAGCAACCGTTTTGCATACTGCATAGCGGCTTTCAAATACCATGACGTGGAATTCAACTCCGAATCACCAATAGGGTCCCTATTTTTAAAGAGCTCTTGCCTCACGGTATAACAGGGCTAACAGGACTGATCACCGCAAACGTAGCCTGCGTGGTGCAGACTTTACTTTCCACTGGGAAGGAGAGTTGATAAGAAACAATGGCTCTCCTTCGCAGTGAAAACGTAAAGTCCAAACGCAGGTTAACATTGCTCGCCAACTCGGCTCAACAGGGATTCATTTTGAAACTGTGAAAATTCTACCCTGCCTAATGCGGACTGATCAAGAAATCTCGCTAAAAATGTTACTTTAATCTCTCAGGCAAGTATCTCTGTGTACATTCTCCAAAGACCTTCAAAAATAACCACGAAATCATCAATAAAGAGAAAAGAATTTTACGAAATTTCCTCTTACAGATTTCGTCAAAAACATCATGAATGGATGAAATAATTCAAAGAATGAAATTCAGGGACTTGTAGATAAGTATTGACTGTATTTTTATTTCTTTCTCTTCAAAATAAAACTGCTGTATTAAAACCAGATTTGATATTTAAATATTGCCAGTTTATGTTATAAATACAAAAAGAAAATTTGACTTCATGCAAGTTATTCCCTCTTGGAACAAGCTTTGTTTTCAGGTTTGTGCCATGTGACCCATAAAAAGTGGTAAAAAAAATATGTCGTATTAAAGGTAATGTGGCCGTGTAAGTACACCCGCGTATACACTCTTGTCAAAATATGCTGACACGATGCTGACGAAGAGCCTCGAAGAGCGCACAGTGATTGGTAGAATTTAACTGATCACATGCAAAACTAGAATTTAAATTTCACAACGAGGCTGCCTGCTGTGAGACTTTGGGTTCAGCTCTGGAAGCGCAACCGCAATTAAATCATCTGTCTGTTTACATTAGAGCTGGCCACCTTTATAGCTTTATGGTGAAGCGATCAAATGAAAGATCACATGCAAATAGCACATTCGCTGTACTTACATTGACACATTACCTTTAAAGAACCATTGTCACCTTTGCGAACACGCTGAAATTTCAGACTGTCTGAAATCAAATTTGGTCTTGGCGGCAACCATGGATCAACATTGCAGTGGTTGAATTGCTTGAAACAATTGCTGTCAGTTCAACTACTTCACTGTAGCCTGCGTACAGACTCAACTATCCTTCTTCACTGTGGATCTATACCGGGTGCGCCAAAATAAACTATGCACGTTTGACAGGACACAATAAATCGTACACTAGGCCGATTTTGAAGATTCATGAATTTATCTTTAGAAAATAGCCTGAATTAGATTCTAGGATTTTTTGGAAGTGTTTTGTTTTCAGTTTTTAGGGCTATAGACACGAGTTTCTTAAAAGTTTTGTTTTCAAAAACACTGAACACGATCAAAAAGCGTCGATCAAATTATCTAAAGAATCGACATGAATGGACAAAGAGAAAACTTGTTCATGGTGATTTGGGATTTAGAAATCGATTAATCAATCGATACAATTAAAAGATACAATTAATCGATTTCTAAATCCCAAATCACCACGAACAAATTTTCTCTTTGTCCATTCATAACGATTCTTTAGAAAATTTGATCGACGTTTTTTTATCGTTTTCAGTGTTTTTGAAAACAAAACATTTAAGAAACTCGCGTCTAGCTCTAAAAACTGAAAACAAAGCATTTGCAAAAAATCCTAGAATCTAATTCAGGCTTTCTGCTACAGGTTAAGTCATAAATCTTCAAAATCGGCCCAGTGTATGATTTATTGTGGCCTGCCAAACGTGCATAGTTTATTTTGGCGCACCCAGTAGTTTCCATTTAGGCCAAATTTGATTTTCAGACAGCCTAAACTCGTAGCGGGCTCACAAAGGACACTGGGTGGCAATGGCTATTTACGTCATAAATCATCATAAATCATGGCCTGTCAAAATCGGATAGTTTTTTGGCGCATCCGGTATACTGCAGAAAATTTGCGATATGTTTCGGACCACAACAGATTTCGGCCAAGGGGTGGAGGTGCCCAAAATGGAGGACGGGTATGTGCGAACCCCACAGTTATGGGTGTGTTTCTACATTTCCCCCAGCATACTCATATGATTTGAATAATATATCAGTTTTGAGTAAAGATTTATAAACGAAGCTGAGGTTCCTGTTTTGTTTGGTTTGAAGTTACAATTTTAGGTATGATTGTTTGTAGATAATACCCAGTTTTGGGTGCCATCTCTGCGATGACTTGGAAGGAACTTGGGGTTTTTGCTGTAAATTTGCCGTGGAAATTGACTGATATCGCGATTAATTTCAATATGGAGCCGTTTATTAAATTTGAGGCTATGACGTCATCAAATGTCTGAATCCTAAACTAGAAAAGTTACATATTTCTGCTTGCCACCATCTTATAGGCCTTCATAAACTATGGTTTTCTTGAAGGTTATGTAATATTTCCTTTAATAGTTTAGGATTTATGATGATTTAAATTTTTTCAAAATCTTCCATGAATTTCTTCAAAAATAATTAAATTGCCGCCATTTTGAAAAAAATGAAGATATCGAAAAATTTCCACGGCAGATTTACAGCAAAGTACCATAAGTTCCTTTCAAGCTATCCAATTCAAAGAAAAATGCAATCGAATTTTGCACCGACCTTTTTAAAAATGTGAAAGGTTTGAGCCCTATGCTGGAGAACGGGCAATTCTGGTAGTACATATGAAAGATGATTGTTAAGGCCGCCGTCACTTACACGAGCACAATCATCAGGAAGAACAGCAGCGTAAAACTTCTTCTTGGGCACAGATAGTTTGTAAATGATGAAATTTTACCGAAAATTATTGGGAATTGGTTTCATCAGGGTCAGGTAGGTGGGTAATTTCGGTCCACGGGAGTAATTCGGGCCTATTTGCTAGAAATTGAATTAAAGCACTATAAATTATCTAACAATTATTCGACAACATTTAAACAGCTCCTACAAGTACAGATTTTACTACCCACTGAGCCATGAATCTAATTTTGAACTTACGATGGTTTTTTATAGTGAATGACCTGAGCTATATGGCACCCGTCTATAAATAGGCCAAAGATAAGCCCAACATACCATTGTTTTCCTTTGCTTCGCTTTCTTTTGCCATGTGTTGGATTGTCAAATACAATAGGCTATTCATAAAGCTATGAGATCTCATCTTTTAACTCAGGTTATTCACTTTGATAGCGAAAAAATCAAATAGACCTCAAATACCCCGATTGCACCCTACTGTTTGGTTCCACAGATAAATAAAGTACCAAAATGAGACGAATATTCAAAAACTCGCGAATAGCAACGGGATTGCACCAAATTTCTTCATAGATTTCAAAAGTACATGATGTAAACAAAAATATGTATTGAATTTCAAATCTCGTTAAAATACAAAAAATTGAAAATGCTGTCTCGGGGGTTATCAAGCTAATTAGAATGATTACAATTTAACTAATTATTAATTACCTAAATTGATGCATAAGGTTACAATTTAAAGTTCATCTACAAAAAGTCCATGCAATGATCGATTCAACCATCCATAACCTTGCGGACAAACTCTGAAATGAAACACAAGGATGGTATTAGAAATCACAAAATACTGTTGTTTTCGTTTGGTTGCTTCCACATACAACACCTGCTAAAAGTCTTGGAACACCTGATTCTGTGTACCAGAGCCTCTGAAAACCTCTAGTACCCAGGGCAGTAACAATGTTGTTCTGTGACGATAAAATGGGATGACAGGGAGATAGACAAAATCGGCTAACATATGTTTAAACACACACATTAGGTCAAGTGATCAATCTCTTGAAAAAACAACTTTTGAATTATTTAAAAAAACTTGTGCCGTGAATGTAAAAAGCAGTATAATACTAGTACTTCCCAAGAATAAGGTCACATGACCTGAAATGGGTAAACCAGACCTGAGCCCATTTTATCTATTAAAAACTCTGATTGAATGCTAGGACAACGAGCTTGCAAAATGCAAATCAATATAGTTGCTTCAACCAATCGCTATGGATAAAATTTGGAAAGAGTGTCTTATGGCCTAAGTGTTCCAAGGACTTTTGGCAGCAATTGTAGCATCCGATGGCAGCTTTTCGAAACACTGAGAAGCTAAGCTTTTTGAAACATTAGCTGGATCCTTCCTCTCGATGTGACCACACATTTGGTTTCTTTAACCTTGACTTACAGAGAGTTACCGACTCTTCTCGCTCTCGGTAGCAGGTTGCTGCCAGGGTGGGGACTACAATCACCAACCTTCAACGGTACGCCAGCGCACTACCTGTTTGAACCACTGCTGCACGAGGCAGTAAACAATACAGTACAGTCACAAAGAAAGGACCGGGTCGGCTAAAAAGCGCAAATCAACAATTTATTGTATCACCGATCTGGAAAATAGCTTTTTGCTTGTTTTGAAGCATTTTCCCAAATCGCCACATTGCAGTTTTACCATGCGCCACCAAATAATGTGTTGATCAGGTCCTTGAAAAACTTCTTCGATCGAGCAGCATTTGAACTGTGCCTGCGGTACCTTCCGCCGTAATTTCGTCGTCACTCCCGTCAAGACTGCATGAGCTTCCTGTTCTCAACAATCAGAATGGACCTGTCATCCACAATGTGCACCGTACGAACTGGTGGGTTAAATTTTGGCACAGTGAAATCTCTTAAAGAGCCACAAGTCGTGCAAAACAGCCAATTGAACCTCTGGAATATCAGAACTTGGATGATAAAAAATTTTGCCGATTTCGTGCCGATTTTATGCAGTGTCAAATGAGTCGATTAGATATCATGAAAAATTGGACCTTTTAGCCAATATTCGGCTGTCCCTCACTGAACAGCCTAATTTCCTTGCTACATAAGGATTTTTAAAATTGCAATATATGCAGATAAACTTTAATTTCAGTATAATTCGGCAAACCTGATCAATTTGACCGACAACAACCGATCAATTTGGACGAACCCATGTGCCGCCCCAACAAGATACAATAATTTTTTAGGGACACGTTGCAAACGACGGATTCCTATTTGTATCAAGTTTTCTATTCTCGAAATCTCTTACCTTCATAATTTACTTTTCCTGAATTATCTTCCATTCCTTGTAGTAGTGTATCGATGTCCCCTTCACTTAGTCTTTCTCCTGCATGAAGAAACCGTATTATTATGAATGAAAGTGAACAATATAAGAGGTGTGAACAGGCCCAAGGCAAGGAGAGCTAGGGGGTATATCGTCCTTAAGCCTCAGCTTAGCAAACTAAAGTGCTTCATAAAATGATGAAACAAGCAGATACTTTTGCATCATCGCAAATCTCAGATGACATCTAATTTGAGATAGACGTTAGGAGTGATCCATGTACGTTTTCTAACAGACCTTTGCGAAGATATTGTTCAGTCCGAGGCAAGAGGCTGCAAGCAGAATATGAGGCAAGTAATGAAAAGGAGCTTTCAAAACTTCGCTGACTATTACATAAAGCTTGTGCATTGCTATTGGTAACACACGGAAGAGGCAAACACTGGCCATTCTGAGAGAGACGTCATTAAATAAAGTAAATCCCCGCATATAAGAACCTACTTTTTTGAGAGCTAGGCTGAAATAGGTTCTTATTTTAAAGGTACTAAGCCAAGTTTCAAGGTATAATGGTTCTCATTTGAAGAGTACCTTGCGTAGGCCATTTTAGAACCTTCATCAATGATTTTCAGCCCTATTATTTGTTTTGGCAAGGTTATAATATACCTAATAACCAATGCTAAGCTTTCAAACAGCAGGGGAGGAGATTCAAACATTAAAAGCCCACTGGGACAAAAATGAACTTAACACTGACAATCCAAAATCAACTTTGCTACCCCTGCTATAAGAACATATTTTTCTCAAACTGAAACAGG
>REGL01000638.1:82570-110091 GCA_004194395.1 Aurelia aurita complex sp. Pacific | reverse complement strand
CCAGCTTATCTTCAACAAGGGGGTTAGCTTTCTGTGGAATTTTGTCACTAAGAGATTTGCCAATATCACAAAAGAAATCATTCATTGTCTGAGCAACAGCATTATTATCGGTAACATGCTTACCATCAACATCAAGCGACTGAATTTGAGTCGTTTTTGATTTCTTATTGAGAACCATGTTAATGGTTTTCCAAGTGTTTTTAAGATCACCTTGGGAAAGGGCAATCTTATTTGTAAAATAGTCGCGCTTTAAATCTTTGTTTAATCTATTGACCCTATTTCTCGTTTGTTTATAAGCATCCATCAAAATTTTTGACTTTGAGCGTACAGCTGCCAATTTTAACCTGTCTCTTGTAGCAGACAAACATTTGAAATCCTTCGTCAACCAGGGGCAAAACTTTTCTGAAACCCTCCTGCAGCGTAAAGGAGCATGTTTTTCAAGAATCAACGAGAACATATTTGTCCATTGCTCAACGATGAGGTTGATATCATCGGTATTTGAAACAATGCTTTTCCAGTCAATTTGCTGAAGATCACTAAGAAAGTTTTCTTCGTTGAAATTTTTCATTTGCCGAGTGGAAATGTTTTTGTGCTGTTTTTTAGCAGTATCTCTAAATCTTTTAACACAGTAGACCAAATAGTGATCACTTATAGTTGTTTCATAAACACCAGATTCTACTATAAAAGCTTTATTAGTTGTGGCAATATGATCAATCAGAGTGGCAGTTGTAAGAGTTTCCCTTGTACTTCTTTTGATCAACTGTTTTAGACCGAAACGATCATAAATGTCAAGTAAGTTCTTCGAATGTGGTGGAAGGTTATCGGGGGTACAAGTATCCTCAGCCCCAGAAACTATTGGTAAAAAATCACAGTTTGTGTCGCCAAGGAGGATTATATCCCTGTTCTCCTTGTCGAGAACCTGTAAACACTCTTCCAGTTGACGAAAGATTTCAACTGACGCGTCAGGAGGACGGTACCACGACATAACAAGAAACGGTGCAGCCTTCACAGGTTTCACCTCAATACATATACCTTCTAAATTGGATAGTGGAAGGTCCGTCCTGACAGTGACTTTATCAAAAGATGCGTCTTTTACATACAAAGCTACACCTCCACCATTGCGGTTACGATCACTTCTCTTAATCGAATAGCCCTCAATACTGACAAGATCATTGTCTATTTTATCATCAATTTTAGTCTCATTAACGGCCAGAATATGAATCCCAAGGTCACTAATAAGAAGACGAATTTTATCTTGTATATAATCCACTAAATGTTTTTATTGATTAGCTTTAGGAATTAATTTGTAAATTTTGTGAATTTTTGTAAAGTAGGCCTAAATTAGCTGTAATTTAGCTATTCTTTTTATTTTACTTAGCCTACATTAAATAAATTATTGATGATGATGACGATGATGATGATGAATTGCACATGTATGACAATTTTTAAAACGGAGCATACTTCAAATCTTTGAATCGATCAAAATTTTGTTGATACCTGAAGGGCTGAAGCATTCATCTCATTTTTCTTTTATTTTTCTGAGTATTGGAAGCACAGGTGAAGTTCAGGCCTCGCACACGGGAATGCAATCGTTCCGTTCCGTTCCATTTCGTTCTGTTCCCAACAGTGGAACGAACGCTTGCGGGTCATACGGGAACGCTTCAAACAACATCATTCAAAAACTATACGCAATCGTTCCGTTTCGTTCCCGTGTGAACAGGCGATCAGTTGTAGAACTGGTCCAAAAAACGGAACGATCAGATTTTGCTCTAACAGCATACGCGAGGGTATTTTTGTTATTTGAAATAACGGAAAGATCCCAACTAACGTTTTTGTAGAATTGAACGATTGCATTCCCGTGCGAAAAGAAAAAAAACCAATACGCAATCGTCCCGTTCCGTGTACGAACTTTTTATAGGAAACCAAGAATTTTCGCCAGTACCAGACATTTTTTTAAAATCATCAGATTGTGAGAACTCAGACTTTCTTATGAGTTTCCTAAAGGTTCCATAATAGTCGTCATATTTATTTCCTGTGCCATCCTGTGCCATCTCGAACATTTCGAAAAAGCCTGTCCAATCTTTAGATATTGCTCGTGCACTTTCCAAGAAATCTAACACGAGAACCAAGTGAAAATAAATTAAAAATATGCAAAGGATTACCTTTAATAAAATAGATAGTTTCTTAAGATACATTTGCACAGTACTTGAGTTTCTTGATTTCTCGGCGGTCTGAGAGTTGAGTTTCTTATAAAAAATATGTGTATGACCTGATAATTGCGTTTATAAATCACTTTTTAAGCCTTGTGGGAAATGAACTGGGTTTGCATATTGCTCAAAGCGAGGAAATAACTTATGCCTTTTTCATGCATTTTGAAGTGAAGGAATATTTATAAATCCAATTTTGCCCGTATTTACAATTCTTAGCAAAACAAGGGGGAAACACAATAAATACTTCAGCCATTCAGCAACAAAACTGTGATACATTCCAATTTATAAATTATTCTCCACATGAGGATTTTTCAAACATGTGAAGTTATTCTTGGTCCATTCAGTAAAACGGGAACGAAGCACTTTGATTGGTCGTTGATCGCCTTATTTTTTACTTCCACATTGAACCAGCAGTACCCTGGAAATGAACTATTGCAGCAATTTGGGCAATTGAAGAATAACGACTTTCATGTATGAATAACAAGGACAGATTTTGTCAGACAAGAGCATGAGTTGATTTTGTTGACACCTGAATTCAAAGCGATTTGCGATCGCAGACAAAGGAAATTTCCTACACCAGTAATTGAATACAAACAAAGCCGCAAAAGTTTCTTTGAAACCCAGGTAGCTAGCGCAATCGTTGTGCATTCCAGAAATTGTTTTTGAGAGCAAACATGAGCATATATCGAAAGAAGAAGAATATATCGACACATCTCTCGGGCATTTTTTTATTTGGTTCAGAAGCAGAGCAGTAAGTACTTAGATAATTGAATCGCCTCCCAATCGGCTTTTGAACCAAATAAATAAAATGCCCGAGATAGATGTGTAGATATATCCTTCTTCTTTCGATCTATGCTCATGTTCGCTCTTAAAACAATTTATAGAATGCACAATTAGCGAGCTAGCTACCTAGGTTTCAGAGAAACTTTTGCGGCTTTGCTTGGTTTGAATTAATGGTTGAGAGAATTTCCTTTGTCTGCGATCGCTAATCGCTTTGAATTGCGGTGTCAATCAAAAAAAGCTCATGCTATTGTCTTACAAAATCTGTCCTTGTTTATATTGATATTTTTGGAAATTTCACGGAATAAAACTTCGCGAATTTCGGCCATAAAAGCGCGAAAGTTTCTTCCCGTAAAGTAAAACAAGATTTTATGATACAAACTCGCGTACCTGTAGGATCAATGTCTTTCCGAATCTTCGAGACGTCTGCTTCAGTAGGATTCAGTCCTAATGCTCTCAAGATATCCCCTAATTGATTGCTATCAACCTTGCCATCGCCTCTCTTGTCAAATAGATTGAATGCATCCTTATCTGTAAAATAAAATGTATTATTTAGAAAATCATTTGATTAGCACCGAGAGGGCGCTCTTTTTTTACATGCCAGGCCACAGGAAGCCCAGGCGGTTGATTGAACGATAATAAGAGTTCGATGTGAAGTTGCTAACGCAGTAGTCTTGTACTATTATATAGTACTGCGTTAGCAACTTCACAACGAGCTCTCGTATTCGAATAGTTACGCGGTACAGTAGTCAACAAAGGAAACACAATACAGCCGTAGAGAAGTGCAACAAATATGACACGAAGGTATTACAAATGACTAGCCCTGGTCTATTTTGAAGTTCTAAACTTATTATCGTTCAATCAACCGCCTGGGCATCCTTTGGCTAGGCAAAGGGATACGCTCCCACCGCACCCTTATCTGTCTGTGATGTTAGAATATTTAATCCTGACAGAGCGGTCTTCAACAAGCTGAGGGTGTGGGGCACTGGGCCCTAAAAACAAGAGTTTTCTCTTTCTTGTCGGACAGACTGAATGAACCCCTTCTGAATTGCAAAGTGGATCATCGAGAGGAGTATTTGAGGCAGGGGTAACATGCTCAGCGTGTGTAGCCCGCATTGAACGCAGGCTATGGGTGTGGGGACATTCCTTTGTGCGCTTTGTTGAATTTGACTCCCTTGTATTCATGTGTTCGATCTGGCTTTACATCACCCTGCCGGCTGGCTTAAAGCCTTTCGTCTGCGACTACTGCGAAAGCGCTAAAACAGAAATACGAGGGAGTCAAATATCAAATGACCAATGCCAAACATGTTATAGATGGGTTATCTCACAACCAATGAACCCCAATCAGCAACAAATCTGTTATCCCTATGGACTATGGGTCCATTTCTCTATAATGGAAACAGTAATCTTTGGCTAGACGAAATTATGTGATTACGCCGTGTAACAATGATCAGCAAAAAAAATCTGGTCCAAATATGGGAATTTCGACATTTTCCGAAGTTGAGCCGTTGGTTAGATTCTAATCTAATTCTATCAAATTCTTAAACGAAGGTCAGTTTTAGGTTTTAGTTTAAACTGAAGAAAACCTCAAATACACGAATTACTCTATGTTGAAAAAGAACCTTGCAAACGACACAGAAGAGGCTTGCTACCCACTTGCTACACTTATATTTTCATAAGGAATTAACCATAAGAAACTGCAGGCTCCATTTTTCAAAAATTAAGAAACAAGGCTACCCTAATCAAAGAGCTATGAAATTTTTGCAATCGAAGCTTACATTTTCTCAGGTCACCTTAGAATGTTTTACTTTGGTATGGATCCCCATTCCCAATTTGCCTGCAAAAAAGGCGATCCTCGCTTCTAGGGCGTACTCCACCCAAAGATGAACAGGGAGTTGCCCGAACTGCAGGTCCTGAAACACCTGAATTGTATGTTTTGCCATATTCCGATGGAAACAGTTAAAAAGTGCGTTAGGCTCGTAGCGTTAGGAGGGTTATAGCGATTGGGTAGGCACGGCCTCATGCCGAATGCGCAATAAAAATGGGGTAACGAGAAATTCCATAATTTTCTGCTCCTTCAGGGAAAAAAATTCTTCAGAAAATACTATTCCTCCATTTCTCCAGCTTTTTAAAACAATGACGAAGTTTAGGATGTGGCAAAATGCAGAGTCCAGAAAAATTCACCGCTCCAGGCTGCGAACCAGAGCAAAGTTTTTCATGTTAATGTCATAACTGAGATAAGTGAGAAGAACTTGGTAATTCTTATGAGAAACCGAGGAATTGGGTTTTTTGGCAACAGGAACTGGTTAATAATTTTAGGCTTGGAGCAAGGCACGGAGATGGAAATATCTGGTTATTTGGCTGAATGAAATGAGCAAGGTTAACCAAGGAAACTGGCGTTCGGTCCAGCGGAAGGTTTGGCTTTTTTAGGACTCTGGCAAATGGTTGTGGCCATCTGGTTGGACCCCCATATTCAATATTTTGGGGAAAAAATCTTCGGGGGAAGAAACAAACTTTCGCGAGTTGGAAAAAACACAAAGTTGTTTAATTAACTTTCACGAATCGGCCAAAATGGGAAATTTTGCGGGAATAAATTTTCACAAATTCCACATTTTAGGAAATGTAATGGAATAGTCTATACTTTCGCGAATTTTGGCCAAGAACGCGAAAAACGTTTCCTCCCGCAAAAATTTCTTCCCAAAGTACTCTTTCAACACCTTTTTGACTATGCACATAATGAGACACTATTTGAATTCAATCAACAGGACTAATTTGCAACAAGATCTATAAAAAACCGCTAACCTCGGTCTTATGCTTTGTCAGCTGTTCAAAAAAATTTCAAACTAGCGAAGCAAGTTTTGAAGGGCCTGTGAGCATAAACTAAAGGCCTTGCTGTTTCCTTGCAGGGAAATACATTTCAGAATGGGCATTTACGTTTCGCTTTCGCTTCACCAGAAGAGTTCTGGTGAAGCGAAAGCGAAACGTAAATGCAAGTTCTATATTTTTGAGAAATCTTTATTAATTTTATATAGTTATCGAGGAGGCTCATGATTTATCATTTCAGAATGGGTATTAGGACATTGTCGTGTATATCAATTCAAGCATAAAAATAAGATCCAAGCCGTTTGTGAAGGAGAATTGTGCCTATTTTATGATTCATAGCTGCAAATACATTATATTCGTTATTGCTATTAGTTAATCAGTGACAACTTTTCGGAAAAAAAGTTTGCTTCTGGGGAAGTTTCTCACTTGATGCACCAACGCAAGGGGCATATTGGGCCTTTGGCATGGCTCTTCTAAACGATTCCAGTGGTAGCACCAGGGGAGGGCTAGGGGGCTACAGCTCCCCCTGTTGGAAGCATCTAGCCCCCTGTCAAAGGTAATTTTTGATTCTTGTCGGAGAAAATTTGGCAAAATGACATACAAAAAAAATCTTTCTTCGCCATTTTAACTCCCTTGTCAGAAGCTCCAGTCCCTCTGTTGAAAGATTTCTGGTGCCACCCCTGAACGCTTCTGAAGGTGTCCTAGTACCCATGATTCTTTACGAACTCGTTGCTGATGTAAATCGTTACTGCAAATGGGATTCTGGAGCCCTTTTTGAGGGATTCCTTGAGGCTCACAACTTAGCCTAGCTGTACCCCCAAAAAGATGGGCCTTTTCTTCTCGAGCAAAATGAAATCACAAGGAAGGATACAACTTTCACGCAGGTTGGATTATAATCTCCATAAGTAGACAATATTTGGTCTCCTTTACAATTGGTTCCCTCCAAAATTACAGTGCTCTAAAAGCTAAGAAACTTTTGTTGTTACAGCAGCAGTTGTTTCCTCCTCCCTCGTGTCCCTGTAACCCTGTAAACACCACAGACACACGCATTTCAAATTTTTCAACCACAAACATTTAAAGAATGTTGTCTTTGTCTTTTGTTATCAAATTTCTGCTCAAACATTTCAAGGAATTTATTTCTTTCCTTTCACTGGATATGACTATATGACATGACAAACATGACAAAAGGCTTCTTTGGCAGGAGGGAAAGAATGATGTGACTTGACAATAAAAATCTTCCTGAAACCCCCCTGAAACCAAACAAAGAAGGATCGCGAAATGACGTCTTGAACATCCCTTCGCCATTCGCGAGTTTTCGTGAAAACAAAAGGATTTTATCTGGATGTCAACAACATTTTTGGGAAGTTTTTAGGGAGGTGACAGCAACGAGGAGAAACATAAATCAAATGGATGCATAGTGGTGGGGTCAGGTAGGGTCGCGTGTGGGTGTGTAGGACGTTCAGGTTTTTTGGAGGGGATACAAAAACCTGGGTGCAAGCCATTCGATACTACGTCCTCACGACAGCACCAACCAAGAAAGCATACAAACTGAAAGCAGTGGCAGTAGCATCTGCAGTTTCTTAACAAATTGTCCAGATTCATGTACTCGTTTCTGCATTCAATTCACGGCTGGTTCTACCACAGGTAACGGGGAAAAATTTGTATAAAAGTAACAAGTACCTCCATCTTTACTTCAGTGTTTACCAAATTTGCTAATTTTGTCTAGATTCGTTTAGGCCAACCACGGCAATGTTTGTGATACAAACAGTTCCAAACCGGTTGGATACCAATTCACTGTTGATTGGATAAAACTCAGGGGAAGATCCACGGGACGGTATTTCATTGGCTATATGCATGGGGAGGCAGTTGATTTACGTAGTTACAGCATGCATCAACGGGGAATTTTCTTTTCTCTCGCTATTTGATTCTGTTTCGGGCTTATTACATGAACACAAACCCATTGCAGGTGCACAAGTATTCAGGAAGTATAATTTCATAAAGCTGAGATTTCCAAATGTTGAACCGCATAAGATAGATCTTGGTGTGTGTTTTAGAAACCGAACAAAAAGGAAAGCTACGGGATCACTCAACTTGTAAACAGGCCTACATAATGCAGATTTGAACAACACTGTTTGGATTAGAATAATTAATCTCTCCAAAGTTTTATAACTCGTTGTTTGGCTGATAAGGTATTTGAAACAGTTAAAAGCTCTTTGTTGGGGATCGTGACACTGGTGTGTCTACTTTCTTCCTCAGCAGTACTAGTAGGAAGCAGTGAGATTTTATTAGGCCGGATGTTGTACGTATAAACTCAAAATCACCGCTGATTTTCCCACGACACAAATTACATTCAATTATCACAATAAAGATTTTCAAAATGATAATGAATTTATTCTCTTACCGTCAATGTCATCCATTTTGTTGGAATATTTCTCGCTGGCTGTTCCTTGTGAAGTTTCACTGTATAGTTCTCTACTCTACTTGTTCTCTTCGCGGAAGTGGGGATGGCAGGGGCGTAGCAAAGAGAGCAATTTCCCAAGTGTATTGACGTAGGCTATTGTCCTTTTTGTCATCACTGACCAATCAAAGCTAAGCCGAAGATTATAAAAATTCTTTTGAAAACGCCCTTTTGAAAAATTACCACCTTTACCGCACACAATCAGATATCAATTACACAGGAAAAGGACGATTGAATTTGTTTTCAAATCGAATGAAAAGCATTTCACACATGGGAAACTTTCAACTCCCACACATACACACTGTACAGTTGAAATATCCTTATCCTTGCCAGGGGTTCTCATCCCCCCAGCGACGTACCCTGGAATTCGAAAGGGGGGCCGATGATCGTTCCCTTCGTGGAATTTAGGGGGAACCGCGGCTCCCAGGGCTCAACCCTTGGGTAAGTCCTTATTGCCCCCCAAGGGGGCCAGCAAGGGAAAATTTTAGCGTCTCAAAAATGAATCCTGGCAAGAATGGCCCCTTTAAGATTTATTCCGAGATCTATTCTTCATGAAAATCTATGTCTTTCTCTTTCTCACAATGATCTTGAGAAAGAGAAAGACTTGGATCAGATCAAGGGCGCCTACCTTGTAGGAACTGTGTTTATTCGTCCTTTGACCCAGTACAAAGAGTAATTGGTGTCCTGTTATGTTAAAATTCTAACGTCTGTTAGTGTCGACCAATCAAAAATCACACCGTCTGGTGGTTCCCTCCTGTTCCCCCCTCTGTGGCCAACTCGTATCATTGTGAATAGGGACAAGGGTGTACATGTATTTTTTATAAGAAACTAAGAAATTGGGCCAGTAATGAAAGTTTCTTAAAATTTTCAGATTTTTAGTAGGTACTCAGAGTTTCTTACGAGTTTTTTTTAGAGGCTCCATAACAATCTTCATGTTCACTACCTGTGCCCTCATAAACATTTCAAAACAAGGTTTTCAGCCTCTTCTATGTCTACACATTACTCAAGTACCATACGAGTAATATGATACAGGAAACAAGTGAAAGTAAAGTAAAAATATGTCAAGGATTTCCGTTATCAAAATGACTAGTTCTTAACTTAGATTTTCCCAGTACTGGAGTTTCTTAATTTTTTGGCGATCTGAGAGTTGAGTTTCTTATGGCCAGTTTCTTACAAGAAAAAATACGTGTATGACTTCAATGATGATGATTGGTTTGTCCCTTGTCCTTTGTCCTTTTTTCTTTTTTCTGTTCCTTGTTCCGCTCGACCTTGTTTGGAAGGGAGGCAATTTAATTCACTTCAATATCATTTGTCTGTCACCTGATAAAGTAATAAAATGGCGCGTGAAAGAGGAACATCTTTGCTGCATTCTTACGAAGGAGCTGCATCATTCTTTGGTCCAAGAGTGCCTGATGTTGTTCGTAAGATGGCACCTAATGTGTCGAAAATGAACAAAGGATTATTGAGAAAACTTGTCCAAGGTAAGCATAATTCACCAGATTCACCACATGAAAATCAAATCTATTTATGGGCCTAGAGTAGTTTCGGGTATTATGGAACACTTAACGGAAAAAGGTTAATTGTCTGCATAATTCATGACACATTTGGCCACACTTGGTATTATCAATTAGGCCTAAGCATAATCTAATGTTTCATCAATATGCTCTGATTCTGTGAAACGTTAGTTGTTAATAAACAAGACAAAAAACTGAATCCGGGTTGGGGTCGGGTATTTTGGAACTAAGCTATTTCTATTGTTTGTATACTGGTTGATGTTTGAGATATCTATAGAAAATGGCAGCCAGAAATCACTCTCGTCTGATGTCCTTCATTATCAGCGATACGGAGAGTAGACGAAATGCTACAGCAGCCTAACATCAACCGAAATATGACAGAAGAGGTATGAAGACTTGCATCAAGTGAAATTAACAAGTTTCTTTCTCATCCCCAGGCCCCTAAGCTGCATTTACTGAATATTGTTCCAAAATACCCAACATCCCATAATACCCGAAACCACTCTAGCCCTGTATGGAAAGCGTGGCACTTGCACACCCAAGAAAAACAATAGGGTATTCAAAGCAGACAATAGATAAACAATAGAGGACCCTTCTTGCACTAATAATGAGGAGGAAGGAAGCTAGGCCGCCTAGCTTCCTTCCTCCACATTATTACTAACAACAAGCGCATATAGGCCGATGCCTAGATTATTATATACGAAATAATAGGGAGAATTTGTATCTAGTCTAGGTCAGGCCTCAGGGAACAGTTGCTAGATCTAGTAACCAAAATCTTACATATACTTTGAAATTTGTTACTTGCTTAGACCGGTTGCTTGATGATTGATTTGGACGGTGTACCGGCCTTCCCTTTTAGCAAAAAACGGATCCTAGCTAGTATTTATCAGTGTTGTAATTAATCATATTTGTTTGTAGCTTTTGTAGTTGTTTATTTGGCTGCTATTTTTGCATGTCTTTATGTACATGGCCATGGGGTAGTCATATTGTCTTTTGCTCCTTGTGGTCCCATCCCTGTAGTGTAGTGTTGTATTTAGTTTGTACAGTAATTAGAAAGTATTAGATGTAGCATGTATTGTATTGTGTTTAATGAATATAAAAGAATAAAAAAAATGAAATATTGAGCATATCTGCTGGCTAATAAGCCATCTTGTTTTGACTTTTGAGTATGATTTGAGTATGTTTGAGAGCTTGATTCAAGAAGGAATTTTGCCTCGCTTGCACTTGCTTGCAGCATTCTTCTTCTGAACTGAAGAAAAAACAAAAATCATATCAATGTAGCATGTTTGCAGGCATCAAGTGCGAGCAACTCCACACTCACCTCAAAAATTCTGCTGGCTTGATTAGATTATTCAAGCGCCTTGTTAATCAAAAGATGTTTCTTTTTAATGATCTGTAATTATGATTTGTGAATTTTATTTGACATGAAGTTTAGCCCAGATCTTCCTTTTATCTCTGTAAAGCACAATAAACTACCTTTTCTGCTCTTCGTTGAAATCGTAAAATTCTCATGCGCTTCCCGAGTTCTGTTCAGATTGTCTACGCCATTATCAAGCTGCCTCGCTTCTATGTTGATTGCCACTGTGGTTGGCTCTTTGCTCCCAGTACACATGTCAAGGAAATAAAATGGCTTCAAGCTCTGCCTGTGGATATTCTAGCCTGCACAAATACTTTACTGTTGTTGCTAGGAGAAAGGGAAAAGCTTCCTGTAAACTATACAGAAGCTTTCCTTCTCCGCAACAACAGTAGAGTCTGTATGCAGGCTGTCAATGTTCAAGTCTTGGGGAAATGGCAGCGTGATTCGTCATGAAGTTAAAACTATCAAGGATGGCAGCAGGCTACAAAACTTTGGTGCAAACTTTGCAGGAAGCATTCTAGGCCAAAATGATTTGATTTCAGCTGCATTTTTCACAAAAACAATAACTGTAGCTCATTTTTGAGGAACGTACCATTTGATTTCCCACAAAAGAGACAAATAATCTCATAGGAGTTTGATCAAGCGCCTAAGTGAATTGAGGAGCTTGATCAACCAAGTACCTAGCTTTTGCTCATTTCAGGGTCTGCTGTATGTTTTAAAATAATTCTAGTGTCAGATTATTGTCAAGCTTGATCAAGTTCTAGTCATACATGCAAACTGGCAAAAATTGTGTCAACATACTTTCAATTCAAGCTGCTTCAAGCCAAAATCATACTTAGCTGTCTTTGTTACAAGCTGAACTTTTTGTTAAGGGTTGCTCGTTGGAGAAGACTTCTCCATGCAATCTTAGTTGAGACAATATGTTGCCTTCTGTTCTGCCATTGTCTGCATTTGCACTATGTGCAGGAAAAAATTGAAATTGATAATGATTTCCCTATTTATCTTTTAGTTGCTATTAGAGATATTGAAGAAAGTGAAGTTCCTGAAAATGCTTTACAGACATTGAAAGCTGAAGATATTCCTGATGAACTTCTGATGACTACATTTGCGGGAATACTGATGATATTGAAGCTGGCTTTCAGAATGCCACCTGGTGCACTGAAAAAAGAAATATTTGTAAAAGAAATTGCTGAGTTGAAGTAAGATGATTCGCTCATTTCTGACCATAGGCACAAAGTCTTTAAAACACATTAGCACAGGGCCGATACCAGTCATGAATCCTTAGGAGGGCAAAGAACCAAACATTTTCCGACACCAAAATCAATAACAGCAGCAACATCATTTGTAGGAGCATTTAATGTTACAAGCATGCATGAAATGACCGATGTACTCCTTCTGTTTCTAGATATTGGAATTATTTTACAATCCAACGTTGCAGCCTTCAAAATTAGTGAATATAAATGAAAGCCATGCCAATATTATTTCATAATTTATGTCGGCAATTACCCCTTAACGTTTAAATTCATGTTCTATGCATGATTCCGTTGATAAAATCTTCTTAATGTGGACCTGTAAATCATAAAAAATCTTACAGTTAGAGTAAAGTGTCTGAAAAATGGCCGTCTGGAGGGGGGGGACGCTCCAGCCCTGCCCCCTACTCCTACTGGCTTCAGCCTTACATATTTGCATGATTGGTTAATGCATCTTTTGTTTGACTCCGTTGCTTGAAAGGAACTTCTGGAGCATATTGCGACTCAAGCATGCTGCAGAACAGGATTTATGCCAAATCGGTACGGATGGGCCTTGCATTTATACGGGGATCAACCAGCTTTTCATGACAGTTTGAGATCATTTGCCAGAGCAATCCAGTTTGGGATAGATAGATGCTGTGTAAGCATCTCCACAATTTTTGGGATTGATCCCATTGTGGATCGGAATCGATCCAGTCTTCTCTCGTGTAAACGGAGTCTTGCTCTCCTTGGTTATTTATTTTTATTTGATTATGTGCACTAAGAGGTTGAAATACATTCCAGATAGCTGCAAATTGCATTATCATATAAGAAATATTCTTATATATCAGCCATGATCATTGTAGAATGTTTGATATAATGTATCCTTGCTCTCTTCTTCTAGAGTCGCTCATTACCGTTAAATCTGAAACTTTACAGATGAGACTTATTTTTGAACGTGTCATGTATTATGCTAGACTTGCTCCAAGTCTATTTCCTCTTTCGTCAGTGATTCTTCGTTGGTAATTTATAGAGAGGAAATGTGAAGGAGCATGCGAATTATTGAAAACGAGGCTGGACTGCTCCTTCACGTTTCCTCTCTATAAATTACAAAATGAAGAATCACTGACTAAAAAGGAAACAGACTTCAAGCAAGTTTATAGTATTTCTTTGGTAGACTTGCTATTTGGCCCAACCAAATATTTATCTGTTAATATTTCTTATTTATATTTCCACTTTCAGGATACCAGAGGAGTTCATAGAAGACTTAACAAGTGTGATTTTTAGTTCAAAGTAAGTTCTTTCACCTCATCACACTGTATGTACCTCATCATACAAGTTACTTTCTTGTGTAGATGTAAAAAACATTTGATGGTGGCAAGGGCTTAGTCAGCGTTCACACGTTGCTCCATATGAAAAATGATAGAAAGTTTAAGGGTTCCAAACTTGTTGTTATCTTATCATGGACAGTAAGGCTGGTCTTTGCTTTTAAACTTTTCAGATGGTCCCCTGTCCATGTTTTTTATGTTTACTCAACCCTGTTTTCAAATTGTTCCGGTTAGACATCTACGACTTTTCGCTGCTTTGGAGGCCTTTCTGCAACAAGTGTATGTCTTTTCAAATTGTACTGGTATCATGTAAGGGATACCGTGAAAGCTCTATTAAGCCCCCGGGGGCTTATTTAATTATGGACACTTTTTTGTCCGTTGACACCAGATTTTGCGGTTTAAACATATAATTTTACGAGTTAAATACATGAATTCGGCACAGTGTTATCTCAAACCATATCAAAATTAACGCATAAGCTTATTTAGCTCATTAAATGGAAAATCTTTGGTAACCTCTGGAATTTGATATAAGTGGGAGGGGGGGGGGGGCTTAATAGAGCTTTTACGGTATGTAACCGAAATTTTTGAAACGTAAATTTATTTTTTTTACAAACCTAAATGTCGCTGGCTCGATGATGGTTTTGAAAATATCTTCGTAAGCAAGCCATGAAATACAAAAATAGT
This sequence comes from Aurelia aurita complex sp. Pacific, assembly GCA_004194395.1. NCBI lineage: Eukaryota > Metazoa > Cnidaria > Scyphozoa > Semaeostomeae > Ulmaridae > Aurelia > Aurelia aurita complex sp. Pacific. The sequence goes on along the minus strand of REGL01000638.1, from coordinate 95,708 downwards.
GATGAAAAACAAATTTTGCAATCCTGTAGGACACGATGACAACGTAAGCTGAACACTCCATGCGCTACTGCTACTGCCCCTTTTTCGATCCTGACTTATTCTACATTTGGTCAGACGATAAAACCATTTGATATTTTGCTGTCTAAAACTCTTTCATTTCAGACAAATAATTTGTTTAAAGGTAATTTGTCCATGTAAGTACAGTAGCGTATACACTCTTGTCAAAATGTGCTGACACGATGCTGACGAAGAGCCCGAGGAGCGCACTGTGTTTGATAGAATTTAACTGAACACATGCAAAACTAGAATTTAAATTTCACAACGAGGCTGCCTGCTGTGAGACTTCAGGTTCAGCTCTGGAATCGCAGCCGCAAGCAAGTCATCAGTCTGCTTATATTAGACTTGGCTATCTTTTTTGGCACACCGGCAATTGATCTCATGAAATATCACGTGAAAATAACCCAGTCGCTGTACTTACATGGAACATTACCTTTCAGCCAGAGTCAAAATTCATTTATTCCACACTTTATGTCTCGATTCTAGACAACAGACTATTGATGAGAAAGGTTTGGAAAACAGAATTCGATTGCCACGTTTGGACTCATTGCGATGGAGGGTGGATGTTGGCATATCTACAAGGTACGGTTCTGTAAATGTTATAATGTCCGTTGCTGTCTTAGCGTTGGTTCCCTTTTTTATTTTAACCATAGGGGCATTGACGCCCTGGAAGCGGTCGTAAGAAAAGTCTGTTCACTCAATTCGTGGCAAGTACCAATCATTTCCTCTTGTTTTATGTCGGAGAAGTCCTAGGGAACACTGTGGACTGGACACTGGTACAAAAGACCATTGTATGTTTCAGATTTTCTTAAAACCTGGTTTCCACTTGTTCTTTTGGGTCGCTAGAATCGCCAGAGAATGTGTTTCTACAGGGTCATTTGGGTCATTATCGTTTTCACAACGACCCAAGCGACAACGTTGAAACAATGCTTTAAAACTTGATTTGCTAAGTTTTAGTCGTGGACTGAGAATTGAGTAAAGAGACTGTAACCGAAGTCGGTTGCCGACCAGTTCTCATCTTCACTTCATTAAATGCATGATCAGTGCACATCATGAGTTAGAGTAATCTCAAAAGACCGACGTTCTGTTATTGGGGTTGAAAACTGAAGAACGAATTAATCTTGAATATAACAATGAACTACATTTTATCCCTAAATAGAATACTCAAACCCTTTCTGTGTGTGTGTGTGTGTTGTAATAGTCCTCTTTTTTGATTATGTTGGGTGAATGGCCGAACGGCTTGTACATTTTCCGTCACATGACCGTTTCGCAAAACCTCTCTCCTCAGAAAACAGTTAATTTCTCCAACATCATTTGGTCGATCGAAAAGCGGTAAAAGGATGTTGTTCTGTATAGTCTTGGCAATCGAAAGATGTATAAATCGCAGTGTTTCCTTCAACGCTGGTTTCTCAAAATCTAGTTCAAATCTTGTTGTTGATTTCAGGAAAGTGTATTTTTTTCAAAAACTACTCGAAAGATTTTCGATTTTTTCGCTCTGTCGTTAGATTGGTAGTTGGTCTACAACTTTGCCAAGTCTGATTGAAAAAGCCAGTCTAGATTTCTTGCAGTCGAATTTTATGTTTCTGTTTTCTTTTTGCCATAATCATTGTTAACTTGAGACTAATCTCATACACCTTTGTTATAGCTCCAAAGTTTTACCGGTTAAACGGGGTCTATATCTGAGCATTGTGAGCTCAGAAGTCAGCGATTCCTTAACCTATGGTATGGCAGGAAACAAGGTTTCAACCTCTAAGTTAATTTTTTCATTGTCTTAATAGATTTGCTCAAATATTAGAACATTTTCTCTGGGCTCTAGGCGTTATATTTGCAACCTTGATAAGTTGATAACGGTATTTGTTTGAACTTCAAAACTAATGTCAACTTTGATATATTTTCTCTACTTACAGCGTCCTAAATAGAGTTCTGGAACCTACAATCCTGATGGAAATGAAATTAGACGATGGAAAGACGGAAACATTTGAGGTGATTTTATTCTTAAATCTGTTGCACAATAAATCCCCGAATACAAGAAGCTAGAAAAGAAGAACCTACAGGCGGATTCCTAAATTATGCACCTTGTCATTAAGAACCTGTTTCAATTTGATTGAAAAATATATTCTTTTTACAAGGGTAATGGAAGTTACTTTTCTATGGTCCTTATTACATCTATTTGTCCCAAAAACTTGATACTAAATACTTGATACCTGCGTTCTCGCAAACATATAAGTAATGGTAATCGTAAAAGTCACACTCTGATGAGAACGCAGGCTCAAAAGGCCTCAGTGTGCCAAAGATGTGTCTGTTTCTTTGCATCCGCCTCCTCCATGGAAAATAATTTCTATTTTGCCCCTGTTGGCTGTTAAAAATTGGAACGTTCTTCCCTCTTATTTCGTAGCTAGAATTAGCGTCAAGATTCTAAGCTTAGAATTTGTCATTAGGTAATTAATAACATTGCCAAAAGCAAATAATAGGATTAAAAATCTCTTGGTGATGATTCTTAAAAGGTTTACAAACGAAACCCCTCAAATAAGAACCTTTAAGAATCTTTAGATCCTGAAATTAATCAGGTACCTTGAGAATAAGAACTTTATAAGAAGGTAGGTTAGCTTGTTTATTTTTCCTTTGATTTAAATTCGTTTTATTTGTTGTTAGAGTAATTAGATAACTAAGTTGTGAATTAGATTTTTAATTTTGTAATATTTTTTTGCACGGCTCCCTGTATAGCAGTCTCTGCAGACTGACGGGGCTGCCGTCGCTAAATTATGAAGAATTAAAACGAAAATTCAGCATGGTCCTGAAAAAAGTAGTTCTAATATCGGTGGATGTAATGTAATTATCAATTTTTCTTTCACTTCTCTAGTGCACGTTGCTTAGGAAAAGCGAAAGCAGCTCTAATTTACATTCTCGAAAAATAGGGTGTAGAAAAGGACTGGAAGGCATACAGAGAGCATTTCCACACTGTTAAATATCTGAACTTATGCATGGGGAGGGGTGGGGAGAAAAATAATGGATGGATATTGCATAAGAGAAAAATTCTAAACATGACTGAGCTGTAGTTGAAAATAGTGCCTAAGACTAAGCTCACAAAGGTACAGGCATTATATTTTCATTGAGGCCTGACGGATAATCACGAGAGAAAAGATACATGCAATTTATGCAATTTAGTGTAACTTTCACAAATGTATCTATGAAAACTCGGTGCAGCTTTCACCCCAAAAGAAGACTGCGTTATATTTTCAATGCTTTGTGATGTCATGCGTAGACTGGACCAGTGAGACTTGTTGCTGACATTGTTTCGACGATTTGATACTATTTTGACATTTTTTCTTTCAAAGGTGCCAGTGTCAAAATTTCACGAACTGAGGTACAACGTCGCATCAGTACTCAAAGAAATGGAGGACTTAGAGAAACGAAGTATACTTAAAATCCAGACTTAGTGCTCAGTAACTTTTTCATTCTTACGGGTGTCCCTGTAAAATGCCCCTAGGTTTGATTGCACCCAGAGACGTCTAAGTTAAAGGGCATATGTCGCGATAGCAGTTGGTTGATACAACAAAGAAGTTTGGAGAGGAATTCCATTGTTTCATGAATTGTTATTTCTGCTTCATGAATTTTACTGCCGTAAAAATGCAGCCTCGGTTCCGTGCTTTGTACTAAACAAAAGAGAGAATTGTATTACATTAGCCAATCGGGTTCACGATACATGCCCTTTAAGAATCTGAAAGATTAATTTTCACTCTTCGAATATCTCAACTAAGATATTTTCGCTTGATATTTACTTGGGCTGGCAAACTTCCTGAATTATGAGGTCCCAAAGATAATTTGACACAATATTTTAAAATTGCAGATACTGCAAAAATCTCTGTTTGAGAAGATGTTTTTCAGGTAATTGGCACTCTTTGCATCAGCTCCAACCTGAAGAGATCTTTGCTCGTTTAAAGCCTCCTTTCATCAGAAAGTACCGTTGAAATTTCCAAGCATCGAAATTTGAAAAAAGTCAACAGTTTAGTTCGGAAAACATCAAGTGGAAAATTCCTCTCGCCAAAAATTCCCATTGTGCGCAAAAGCGATTCTGCGAGGGTTTATACTGAGAGGGTTTATACTTTTAATAGCGACATGTCTTTCCTGCAACAGGTCGCTACGAGCACTATTTTCCGCGTAGTGGAAATTATGCTAAAGATAAAGCGTATTTTCTGCACGGTTTGAACTGCACGGTTTGAATCCAAAAACTCGTCAACTTTTGCCCGAACTTATGAATTTCTTACCTTTTTCTTGGCTGTTACATATCCACTCTTCAAGTAGGGACAAAACTAGCAAGGACAGATTATTTTAGGCAATAGCAACAGTTTCTTTTGATGGACACCGAAATTCAAAGCGATTAGCGATTGCAGACAAAGAAACTCTCTCAGCCAGTAATTAAAAAAAAAAACGAGCAAAGGTGCAAAAGTTACTTTGAAACCAGTAGGGCAAACTGTCGCCTACTGCACGTAAACGGCGATTTTTAAGAGAACTCACGAGTTTACAACGAAAGAAGAAGGATGTGGATGGATCTAAGAGATTTGCGTGGTGGATTTTGTTAATTTGATTCAGAAGCCGAGCAGAATGTATTGCAATTCTCGTATAATCAGGGCTTAAATGAAAAAACTCAGCTTCTGAATCAAATAAATAAAATCAGCGCGACAGATCATTAGATTTGTTCTTCTCCTTTCGTTATAGACTTATAATGTCTCTTAAAAACCATTCTTTGCGTGCGCAAGGAGACAGTTTGTCCTATTAGGGAGCGATCATTTTTTATAACAGGGAGGGGGTGGAAGCATTTTGAAAATTTACCCAAAAAATTTTAGACCTCTGCATTCTAGCCATGAAAAATTTCAGACCCCATCTAATTTTCACCAAAAATATTCAGACCCCTGACAGCACAAAACGACTTCAAAAGAACCAGACTGTCACAAAAGCATCAAACCAAACAAGGAAGAATTCAATTGAAGAAAAGAAGAAATAACTTAACAGAAAAAATATTGATGTCTAACTTTTTTGAGAAAATTAATAAATAGCCAAGCTAAAATCTACAGAATGGAATTTTTTTTTGAAAATATTCAAAAATTTTTTTGGCAAATTTATTTTCAGACCCCAGTATAAATTCCTCTAAAAGTTTCAGACCCCAATAAATTTACCCTAAAAATTTTCAGACCCTTCCTCATTTGCTTCCGCCCCGGTCCCTGCAATTATTTATGACTGCTCCCTTTGTTTCAGGGTAACTGTTTCGGCTTTTTTTATCACTGGTTGAGAGTATTTCCTTTGTCTGCAGTCGCAACTGATGCTCTTGTGTCACAAAATCTGCCCTTGTTCACAACACTGGTTTCAATAGTTTAACGAATAAGCAGCTTACCTTTACTTAGCTGGAATAATTATGTAAGGCATTATTCCTCAATACACCCAGGTATAGCTATGATTTACATAGTACATCGTTGGAATTTGGTATATAAATAATTAGATTAATTGATTTGTATAAAGATTTGCAAGAGGTTGTTTCTTTCATTTCGTCACCTTCGTCCCTTCCAGCAGCCGATGGAATCTCTAGCGGTGTGAAATTTAGCGGTGAGGGGCATTCCGCTTGCCAGAGTATAAAACGAGGCTTTGCATACCCAAAACAATCTCAAGCCGTGAAACCAAATCATAAAGGATGGCATATAATTCAATAAAAATTATTTTGTTGCGTGAAGTACTCTAAGAATTAAACGACAATATGATAAATAGATAGTTTCATTGACAAAAATAAGCGTAGATGTTAAAAGAAGNTTGCAAGAGGTTGTTTCTTTCATTTCGTCACCTTCGTCCCTTCCAGCAGCCGATGGAATCTCTAGCGGTGTGAAATTTAGCGGTGAGGGGCATTCCGCTTGCCAGAGTATAAAACGAGGCTTTGCATACCCAAAACAATCTCAAGCCGTGAAACCAAATCATAAAGGATGGCATATAATTCAATAAAAATTATTTTGTTGCGTGAAGTACTCTAAGAATTAAACGACAATATGATAAATAGATAGTTTCATTGACAAAAATAAGCGTAGATGTTAAAAGAAGCTGTGTTTTCAATATCTACGCTATTTTTGGTACTGAAATCATTCATTTATCATGTCTTCTAAAGTAAACCAGGTTATGAAATGTTGCGCTGTAATTGGTCAATCCAACAAACCGACGTCGTTTGATTGGTTGAAATCTATCCTGGTTTAGACAAAGCTGGTTTAACTCCGTCGTTAGTGTGAAAGGGTCATTACATGGAACGGGCATCTGCTTACATTAGCTGCCGAGAAACCCACAAGGAAGGCATTTTGCGGAGCAAGGACAATATAAAAGCAAAGAGGAGGTCAGAAGCCAACTTTGTTAGAATAAAAATATGTTCGTTGCGTGTGGTAAATCGTTTATTTACTATATTATCATTCAATGATTGACAGACGCTTGACAAAGATAAGTCTCAGCGAAATGGTGCAGTGGAGCTTTCGAGGAACCGTCGACAATGGAGATTATTAGTTGACGGCGCAATGTATGAAATTTAATACCGAATGCGCAATAGATCATGATGATTCCGCTGGCCAAATCACTCCTCTCAGAAATGAAGAAAATATTGTGAAGAGGCAGTGGTGTAACGAAGCAGCTCGGGGCCCTTAGTAATTTAGCTATGCAGGGGCCCCCTGACGAGGCATATAAATCAACAAAAGTTTGCCAAATTTCCAAAAATTAAAACTGAGTTTTTATCAGCAAAATCAAGGCGAGCCCAGCACATCATCAGCGGGTTTATGCAGGTTTATGGAAGTTTTATATCTGAAGGCACGTTGGCATAAGAAACATATCGGAGATGGTGGCCGAAATTGAATGCGAGCGAAGCTAGCCAAATTTGGGGTCAAGGGTACCCCCTCGGGAGATTTTTTTGAACCACGCTCTTTAGATTTTTGGAAAACGCACTTTTCGTAGAACATTCGTCATCGAATGGAGAATGAAAAGTCTGATTGTGATCGACGATATGCTTCCCAACGAAATATTTGAAAACTGAGCTCAAGTATCGTACAGGAAATGGATTTTTGTCAAGTCATCTTCTAAAACGTCCATGTTCCCTTGTAGATAACAAAACATTTTTTGACGAGTTTGCAATTTACAGCATTTCTTTATATGCTAAACTTGCGTTCAATTCCATTCACAACGGCGTTCAATTCATTAGAAGTCAACAAGCAGTTTCTCCAAAGTTACATTAGTACGTTACTGAAGATCATAAGGGGCCACTAAAGCTCGTGGGCCCTTAGGAGTTGCTCTAACCTCAACTACCGTGCGTTACGCCACTGTGAAGAGGCCTCATATTTATACCTTCGCTACTTTCATTATTTATGTGCTGAGATCTAAAAAATTGGAATCTGATCGCTTGAAAAAATTCCGCTCACGAACAACGCAAAATAGACCTGGTTTCTACTTTTCTTCTAGACTTACGACGTGATTCCTTGTATTCGTTCAACATTTCTAACCTAATATTTTATTTTCTCTCATATATGCGATACCATCCAATTCAAAGGGCGATGCTGAGACTTATGTAATGAGTATACTTTTCTACGTTTAACATTGTTAAAAATTTAAGTACGCTACCGCAAAGAGAAATATGCTACCACAAGGACTGCAATCTTTTGAAAACTCTGGATAGGAAAAGGAGATCAGGCAATGGTTTCTTTATTCATTTCTTCTATTCTGTGATAATTTTCTGTGCGATTCTTCAGTCAGAATATGACAAAACACACCAAAACAGGCATTAACGCAAATAAGGAGTCAAATTTAAATGTCATCTAGCGGTTATTCCATCCATTTGCGATAATCCAATTAAGAATCTGTTCTTTACTTCATGTTTACGTATGACACACACGACGATTACCAAGTCATTTCTTGTCAAGTCATGTACCTTATTCTGATGATTCCTAGCATCTGTCTAAATCCTCTCATACACTTCGAGCTTGCCTTCTTCGAAATTGGTCAAAATAGATCGAAGTTGGACACATGATTTCAAAGTCAATTTTTGCAACAAATGCAGTCCGCATGCTTTTATGTAACAATTTGTCTCCTGTTGCACTTTTGGGAGCTTAGACCACGTATACATTGCACCGGTTACAGTGATGATCTGCTACAAAGTTGTTACGATTTAAGAGCGTTTAAGCCGGCTTTCCACTAGGCGGATTTTTAAGCGCGTAACGGAGCGGCTATTGTATTTGCATTGTTTTGACAAACAATCACCACGTCTTTTTTGCTCCGCTACGCGCGCACTTGAGAGTCAGATTGATTTCAACTTTTCCGCCGCGCTCGATGGCGCCAATCTATCAAACCGCTCGAAAGCTTTGACACATGACATCAAGAGAAAAGCCACGAGCAACACAGCAATTCAAAATGGCTGATCAAGATGAGCACACACGGAATGTGCATTGTTCTAAAAATTATAGTCGCTCCGCTGCGCGCGGAAAAATCCGCCTAGTGGAAAACCAGCTTTACACTGCTCCAGAAGAAAGTTTTCTATAGACAAGGAACTAAAGTTTCACGGATTAGCAGGGAAAATGTAGACGGGAGGCTGATCCAAGGGCACCTACCTTGTAGGAAGTTTGTTTATTCCCAGTATTGTTTTCATAACATAGTACACAGAGTAATTGCTGTCCTGTTGATCCGTGTACAACATAAGTTACAGTGATTTTCAAATTCTAACGTCTGTTAGTGTTGACCAATCAAAAATCACGCTGTCTGGTTCCCTGTGGTCATCTCATATAACAGTTGATCTCGTATTACTTCAACATCGGAATTTAAAACCACAAAATGGTTCTTACGTCATCTTGACAGGACAGTAATTACTCTGTGTACTATGTCACGAAAATAGTACTGGGAATAAACACACTTTCTGCAAGGTAGGCGCCCTTTGGCTCATCCATGACTCTTTTTTACGGATCCACAGTTGTACCGGTATAGTGTAAATGGGGTCTTAGTTTATTACGAACGAGAGCTGTTAATACTTTCCATATGGCATTTGCAAGAATTCTTAGTTGTTGAGGATACCGAGGACTGCCTTTTGTTATGCTGGTAAAGTTCAAAGCAGATCAACAGTTAGGAAACCTATTACCATGCGCTTCTCTGCTAATTCTTGTTTGGATTGTGGCCGGATTATCCGCCCAAATTCTTTCCACAAAACCAAACATCCTTTCTGCGCATGATCACAGGTTTCCTTTTTGGGGGATAACCGTCGCTTTGAACTTTGATGATTCGTATCCCCAACATTAGAGTAAATTTCGTCCCACCGTTCCTAGTAAAGAACTCCATCAAATCAATAAAATTTGCGATATCGAGACACAATCTCTCTACGATCGTCGCATTATTTCAGTCTTCGTTCATATTGACTGGAGCGTCTGGTTAGATATTTAACAAAATTAACAACGTATCACCTGTCCATCATCAGTTGTGCACAAAATGATCAGACATATTCAATTTAATATCTAACAAAATGATTCGATGGCCACAAACGTCACAAAGAAAAGTAAAATATCATTGCAGACTTGAAGGGTAACGAAAAATCTCAAAATGATTGCTCTTACGGGAGATTTACGATGTTGCTAAAAGAGCATAGGTCAGAATAAGGTTTTTCAATCTGTCATTTATACCCGTGTACTAATGACAACAAAAAATCTATCATTTCTAAATGTATTTGGGTGATCGACAACAGAATTAAAAAAGAAAATTTTATGATTGGTGTCGCAATCGAGTTTTGGTGATATTTTAAACGGGAGTAATTTTTTGGGCCACCTATTGCTGAAAAGTTTAGCAATTGAGGCGGAAAGTTACAATTTGGACTCTATAATATTCATCAAACTGAAATTGAAACCACGACGAGAGTGCATAGGTCCAAAAACGGTACTGGTGGGATCCACGGTCTGATCGAATGAAGAACAAAAATGAAGTTCAATTGAAAAAATGGGATTAAATGCAAACTACATGAGAGAATTAGACAGACTACAGGAAGCCATAAAGGTGGTAGATATCCTTCAAAAGCTCGCCTTTGGAATAACATGGATTCGTATCTTTCCTAAGGTAGGTAGCTGCCCTACTAGCGACCTACGTCATTACTTTCGTCGCCATTCAATCGTGAATAAAAAGACTCATACCTTACCTCTTAAAGACGGTTGTTGGTTGGTAGGGTAGGTAGCTGCCCTACTAGCGACATACGTCATTATTTTCGTCGCCATTTAATCGTGAATAAAAACACACATACCTTACCTCTTAAAGACGGTTGTTGGTCACAAAGGTGTCGTTCTCTATCTTCAAAACATTCATGTCTACGATATTTACATCATATAAGATTCAACCTGATTACTGAAACCACTTATCCTGGCTTTTGCTTCTTTTTAGGAGGTCCCCAGATAGGTGGTGATGCTTTTAAACTAGCTAAAGCACGAAAAGCATCAGCTACAATGTTCGAATGACTCACGACTAATCGTTTCCAATCATCAGTTTCCATGACTTCTGTTGCATGACTGAAAATAAAGGGAGAATAATCAGGCCTCACTGCTTGCAATGGAGGACATTAACTGCTCAAAAATCCGATTTGATGTCCAGATAAGGACTTGAATGACCTCGCCAAACGACACGACACTGTTCAATAACACCCAAGAACGATTGGATTTGATACCCTCCTTTAAACATTTGTTGACCACAATAGCTTTTCCAGCATCACTCAGCACTGCCCAAGAGAGTCGCAGCTTTGTCAAAGAGCCATTTCCAGGCATGTTACGATTTTATAATGTTTTCGAAAATCAAATTTGGCTAAAATGGAAACTATGGACCGGTAGTTGAAAGTTGTTGATCTGATAGAACAGTGAAACTAACATCAAATTTTCTAGCAGTTCAACTATCTACTGCAGGGTAGATCCATGGTTTCCGCTTAGGCCAAATTTGATGTTCAGACATCTGAAATTTTAAGCGTGCCCGCAAAGGATCCTGGGCGACTATGGCTCCTTAAAGTGGCTCAGTCGTCAAAAAGTAAACAAATCCGTAAACTCGGACGTGTCGGGGATTATCCATTGTTCATCCATTGTTCTCTGCAGTTTGTTTGGTGGCTTCACCCAAGCCACCAAAAAGTGACCGTTAAACATCCACTACAATCCGAGCAATCGTAGAAGCTATGAATGTTTGGTTTGTTACTTAGTGAACTACAAGGATTAATACCCAAACAGCAACTTTCATTTTGAAAAAAATACGAAAATCCTTGTGATATCACCTTTCAAAAAACTGCAAAAATTATCGTTTTGTTTACATTTTGACAACGGAGCCCCTTTAAGTGACGTCACAGGATTCTTATTTCTCCATGAAGACCACGAAAGTCCCTAAGAGACTACGCTTTTAGCTATTCTGTAAGGCATTGATAAATGTAGACTTTGCATCTTTTCAATTGATTCTAAAGCCAACGTAAAATGAAATTAACTATCAACTATTTAACACATCAACTATTTAACACATCTTCAAGAGCCAACACTATTTGAATAAAAATTCTAGAAAACGCTAATAATTAACAAAGTTGACCTTGAGGCATAGGTTTTTTTACATTTCTACCTTTCTACCTAGCATTCGAAGGTAGATTTAGGACGCTGAGAAGCTGAGCTTATCGAAGCAGCGTCCTTGTCCTTCCTCTCGATGTGACAATACCTCGTGATTCCTTCAGCCTGGAATTACAGAGAGTTCACGACTCTCCTCACACTTTGTAGCAGGTTCGGCAGGGCGTGGACTCGAACCACCAGAGTCTTCAGATTGGTAGTCAAGCGTGCTACCACTGAGCCATCCCCGCTACAATAGGCATAGGTTTGAGTAGGTGCCAAAGGAAAATGCTCTCAAAACTGGAGTGAAGCGTTGCCAAAGACCAGAGATGAAAGTAACCGAACGTGACCCAAAACTGGAGCAGAAAATATGTCACTCAAAAAGAACCAGCCTGTGGACAGGCTTTAAGCATGAGAAAGGGACCAGGAAGAAGAGAGTCTACAGGAATAGGTTACATTTTCAAATTCTATAAACCTGATTGAGGTACAAAATTTTCACTGTTATTTGTCTCAAATTTCAATACCATAAATATTCCACCAACGGGAAATAGAAATACTTCAAACTTACCTATTTGTAAAATCGATTGCTATTGACTTGAGATTCTGTGCATTGTGTAAATCAGCCAATATCAACACATTACAAACAGTATCCACTGACAAATTGTAAGCTAATGTTTCTTCGCACATCATTTTCAGCCTGTCGAGTGCATACTGAAAAAGAAAATACTCACTGAAATGATTGTATGGACGATTTGAATAAGTTATGCATAATGGCTAAAAGGGCAAACCCGGACCTGGCATGATTTATGATAAAATGAAGGATTACACTGTTACGAATATTGTATCGAATTTTTCCCCAGCATTTTGTCTTTTCTCTAACGAAAGTAGACATTCAAATGAGTCGTTGGTGCGCAGTGACATCATCTTACAGTGCGCTGTTACGTTATTTTCAACCCGGATGAGGTTGATCTATTGCGGTGGGAGCGTCTTGACGGCACAATGTGGCCTCTAGATCGTGCCTAGCCTCTCTCTGTCCTGCGACAGTACAAAATGGGCCCTAGAACCAGGCTGGTTTAGGGCCAAACTTATCAAAAGTTTTTGGCAGAAGACTGCAGTTAAGAGCGTTTAAAGACCTCGAAATCTTGATTATTCGGTAGGTAGGCTTGATTGATTGATTGATAGCCAGCGACAGCCGCAGCTTAGTATATGCGTCTGGGGGTTTCCTCGCGCGGCGTATCCGCCGTCTCTCAGGGGGATGGGCGTCGCCCCGTACCTCGTAGGAAAGGCATGATTATTTTTATCTTGATTAACTTTATTCCACTACATAATTTTAATTGATTAACTTTAGGAATTTGTAAATTTTGTAAAGTAGTTCTAAATTAGCTGTAATTTAGCTATTCTTCTTTGTTATGTAGCCTACGTTAATTAATTAATGATGATGATGATGATGATGATGATAATGATGATGATGATGATGATGATGATGA
>REGL01000638.1:67681-82539 GCA_004194395.1 Aurelia aurita complex sp. Pacific | reverse complement strand
CTAGCTATTTAAAGCTAATTCAGGCCCACTATGCATGCCGCATCCAGGCATGGAACCCCTAGTTTAACGTCCCTTCCGAAGGACGGCGCGAGGTGAGTTGCGAGGTCAGGCCTCAGAGGTCACCCATCCGGAGTTTGACCTCACTCGACCGAGCTTAACTTCAGTCACCTGACGGAAACTGTTTAAGCCACTCGGCCACTCACTCGGTCACGAACCTTTCGAACACTATTCTCTGATGACTTTTCGAATAGAGTTGCAAGGTAATTGGGAGCTTCCTTGTTAATTGACCTGTGCACCATCCTGGCAGTTTCCGTTTCAATTAATTCTCTAACCATTTGCCATCCTAGTTCCTTCAGAAGTGGTTGCGAAGATGCATCATAACGGCTGTTGGTAGCTATCCTTGCAGCAAGGTTTTGTAGTTCCTGTAGCTTCTTTAAAGCGGTCGTACTACCCACTCCTCACATGGAAAAACAGGATCGGAAACATTGCTCAACAAGACTTCTGTACATTGACTGAATCGTAGTTAGGGGAAGATATCTTTTCCCATAGCGTAACATTCAGATTCCCTCTGATATCTTTTTAGTCATCGTCGAACTATGATCATTCCAAGTTAGAAGTTGGTCAACTTCAATCCCCTGGTATCTGCGAACCTGCTTCTTCACCAATAACGATTTGTAATTGTTGTGCTTCAGAGTCTTCGATGTCTTTTAACTTCTTTCCACTTCCTATGAGGAGGATTTGTGTCTTGGCGACGTTGAGAGACAACTCAAGAGTTATTTGGGTCCCACCACGTATTCAAACACAGGTCAGAATTAATGCTGTCGTTTACGGCGGGGATAGAATCCAAGGGAAACAAAATGCTGGTGTCATCTGCATATATATTCACCCCAGAGAAATTTAATGATAAAGAAATTTAGCTTGTTTCATGACACCACTTCAAAGAACCCTGGATTTTTCCTAATCAAAATGCATGCGAATTGTAATTTTAAACGAAGAAGCAATAACAAAGCAAACAGCCGATCCATTCATGCATAAGTTAATAAAAATATCTTTCACGCGATGGTGGTACTTGAACTCCGGTCGCTCACATAAGAAGCAGGATGCAATACTTCCAGACAACATCGTAGAAATATCGACTCCAAATTTAATGATCCTTCCAATCGGTATAGATTGATTATATGGCCGTAGTTATCGCTATTGAAAGGCTGCCGTACGCTCCTAACTACCAGTATGAGCGGTCTCGGTTTGGTGTAGTAGTCTCGTTTTGATTAGCGATTACTGGGACTCATTGTAATCAGTCTACAATCGGTACCGAATGCCGCTTATTTTGCCACAGGAGGCCCAATCGCGTATTATGGCGGCCTTCCTTACCTAAGGCAATCTACGCTGCTGCTGTTTCCTAATGCAACATAAAGATAGCAGTGCTCGTTCTTCGAATTGATCATACTGTTATCTTATCATATACAGTTAAGCCCGAAATTATTCATACCTATGCCAAATCCTGAGTATTTTGCATCGTTCTACTTGAGGACCAATTTTACTGTGGCTGAAGTTTCGTAAGAATGTGATAAAAGGCTGAAACAAGTGCTACAAGAGACATTTCAAGGAATAGCAAATATAACGATTGAAAATACTCCAAATTAGGCATAGGTATGAATAATTTCGGGCTTAACTGTACATACTGCACAACATACGTACACAACCTATAGTGTTGCGTCATTGCAGTACAACAACAGTTACAGAGGAGACGAATTGAATTGAATAGCCGATGCTGTCATAGCGGCGAGGCTTCAATGATTTCAGAGCAAGAAGAAAGACACATAGATAAACAATAAACCATTTGTGGTATGAATTTTAATGTTCTTCAATTCAAAGAGCAAGAACTGCTATATCTATGTTGCCTCAGGGAACAGCAGCAGTGTAAATTGCCTATGTTAAGCTAGGCCATCATAATACGCGATTGGGCCTCCTGTGATTTTGCTTGATACATTTGGTTCAAAGTCATAGGATTCTTGATCACTGTTTTGAAGATCTGAATATTAAAATGCTCTACATGAAAGGCGCATCTAATTCTTACCTTTTCAAAGATTTCAATTCAAGTGTACTTTGAGAAGAACAGTGTGTGCAATAGCTTCAGATTTCTGAAGTACGTTTGCTATTACTCAATGGGAAAGTAAAATCAAAACCTTACCTTATCTGCTGCTGATAGCAATTCATCCGCCATACTTTCCAGCTGCGACGTTTTCCCAGTGTAGATAAATTTCAACATTTCTTTTAAGACATCTGGTTCTAAATCCTTGATTTGTACAATACCTTGTTTACTTTCTTCCATTTCGATATGTCTAAACATTCCTGCAAAAACCGGAGACCTCGACGCTAATATTGCTTTATGTACAGGAAATCGAGTATCACCAACTACCAAATTAATGTCACTGAAATGTCCTTCTTCAAATAGTTTTGCTAAATCTGTACTTAAATTGTCCTCAGGTACCTTGAAATTGCCCATTCCTGATTGTCCAGATATATTTACAGAATCAGCAACCACACTCACCTAAAACAAAGGTAGTTTCATTTTAGAGTGGTAAGACATTCCTACATTCTTCACAGAAACCTGAGTGCAGCACTTAAAGAGCCATTGTTCCCCAGGGTCCTTTGGGGGCATCCTGCAATTTCAGACCGTCTAAGAATTAAATTTGACCTCAGCAGAAATATGGATACACATTACTGTAGCCAGGGCTCAAAAACGAAGTAGCGTGGTAGCGGCGCTACCAGGAAGGTAGCTGAAATGCTCCATTAGGGACAAAAATGAAGGAAAGGAGAAACGGAAGGGGAAAGAAGAAAGTGAAGAGAAAAGGGATAGTATTGGGCAGTATACAGGGAAAACAGAAGAAAGTACGTAAAAAGAAATGAAGGTGCTTAGCTTGCTACCAGGAAGGAAAATAAAGTTTTTTAGCCCTGGCTGTAGCTGAACTGATAGAAGTCAACTAAAGTCGAATTTTTATCGGTTCGACTTTTAAACAGTGTGGATCTCCATATTTTTCTCTTGGGCCAAATTTGATTTTCAGACTGTCTGACATTGGTGCATGCCCGAAAAGGACTCTGGGTGACAATGGCTCTTTAAGTCGATCTGATACAACGTGCTGTCCAAGATTCACGATTAAATGAATGAACAAATACAACAGGACATTCAAACTCAATTCAACGAGTGACGCGCAACGAACCCATCAAGACTCGCCGACGACTGACCGACGGACAATGACGAAAATATGCTACCTTTTTCGCAAACAACGATGCATAAAAATGGTAGGGTATTAAAATTAAAATTAGTCCGACTGTTTTCTTCCATATCTCGCATTTGAGAAGAGCGATATACGAAAGGAAATCGACTTCCGAGGTTTGACATAATCTACTTCTCGATCAAGATGACGATGTGAATCAATGCATGCATATAATTTTCGAGGAATGTCCCTTTAAGCAGTCATTACGCTTCACCGTGCGCCATGTATATCTACTCATCACGGACCAGGCTGCCCATAAAAAACGAAATATCATGAGATGTGTACCATTGGGCGGATTTCATTGAAAAAGGATTCTTTCATTACTCAACGCAATACCAAATCTGAATAAATATATTCTGTTTCAAATTAGAAGCTACGTGAAATTGCCCGCGAATAACAGCAATTGAAGTATTTTGCATGGGCAACACGCGAAGAACAATTAATATCATTTTTTCAAAAAATTGTGATTATGTGGCAGGGAGAAAAATCGTGAACTCATGAGGCCATCAAAGTTTTGACTTTACTCGAGCAGGAACTGGCCTACAATTGAAGTAAATTGTAAAAAGATTGTCACGTCCTTTATCAGAGGAAAAGTGCTTTTAGGTTGAATAAAGAAAAAATTGTCCGCAAGAGTTGCACTGGCCGTCCTTCGGAAGGGATGTTCAAACTAGGGGTTCCTGCAAGTATAGTTGCCCTATATTAGCTGCAATGAGGCTAGAAGTCTTGCCAGCCTACTTAAAATAAAGCAATGAAAAAGAACTGGTCGGCACTTTAGTGGAATTGACACGTTCAAAACCAAACTATCGTAGTAACAAAGGCACCACAGCAGCATTTAAAGAAGAAATACATGTGATGCAAGATTAACAGCAACAACAACCAAGTCATTGCCTCAGGCTTCAATTTAACAATGAAGGGACAAAATGAAACTCATGTATTTAAATGGGAAAAATTTGTACTATCGTCAACAGAGCAAAGACTGCACATGCATGTACCAAAGTCCTAACTTTGATCCCCTGCCCCTCCTAGTTCCTTGCAAAAGATCCCGAAAAAAGGAAACACTTGACATTGCTCCCTTAGGCTTCGAATTCTTGCATTATGGTTTCATCTATGAAGTCAGAGTATGACGTAATCTTTTGCAGTTCTGCTCTGTCGTCACGCGGGTATGACATGTAACGCACGGATTCTAATTGTGAACATACCTCACNATTGTCCGCAAGAGTTGCACTGGCCGTCCTTCGGAAGGGATGTTCAAACTAGGGGTTCCTGCAAGTATAGTTGCCCTATATTAGCTGCAATGAGGCTAGAAGTCTTGCCAGCCTACTTAAAATAAAGCAATGAAAAAGAACTGGTCGGCACTTTAGTGGAATTGACACGTTCAAAACCAAACTATCGTAGTAACAAAGGCACCACAGCAGCATTTAAAGAAGAAATACATGTGATGCAAGATTAACAGCAACAACAACCAAGTCATTGCCTCAGGCTTCAATTTAACAATGAAGGGACAAAATGAAACTCATGTATTTAAATGGGAAAAATTTGTACTATCGTCAACAGAGCAAAGACTGCACATGCATGTACCAAAGTCCTAACTTTGATCCCCTGCCCCTCCTAGTTCCTTGCAAAAGATCCCGAAAAAAGGAAACACTTGACATTGCTCCCTTAGGCTTCGAATTCTTGCATTATGGTTTCATCTATGAAGTCAGAGTATGACGTAATCTTTTGCAGTTCTGCTCTGTCGTCACGCGGGTATGACATGTAACGCACGGATTCTAATTGTGAACATACCTCACAAAATATCGTTAATCGATCTTCAGGGAGCAATCCATTTGATTCTTCTAATAAAAAATCTCTACGAATGAATTTCTTGAATCCCCAGTCCTTTCCTTGAACAAATCTATACGCTCGTTGGCTCTCTGTAGACAAAAACGAGATCTGTTAGTCAGCAGATAACAAAAGATTTGTACTCAGGAAAAACTGATACCAAAAGGTCTGTGGGTACAATATTTTCATCCGTACTTTGGAGAAATGTCATGGCTATGGTCATTCTGTGATCCTACTGTAAGCTCAAATATCAAGCCTCTTGCAAGATGTCGATGCACCCATTTAAGACTTTATAAAAACTTTATAAGCTAGATCGCGCCTAGCTTCCTGATAGTTAACATTATGAACACAAACACGGTATCGGCGTGTAGCGGAAAGGCTCAGCTAAATTTCGAGATGTTGCTTGGTCAGTTTAAGCTATACCTTCCTTGCAAAAAAATTACTTTTAAAACATGATAATTCATTTAGGTCTCACACTCCAATCTCTCTTTCCAGTCCATGTCTTGGAAGATGTAAAGAGAGCAGAATTCCAAATTTGCTTCTGGGAGCATGAAATTCGTATAAAGAACAGAGGTCAATCATTTTGCAAACAACTGGCTTCTCAAAACAACTTCAAACCAATTTCCGCGCTCAAATTTTAACAAAATCGTTACTGGAGAAGACTGGCAATTACAGTAGTGTCCCGCATATAAGAAACAACCTTTTCAATTGCAGGTCTGACATGTTTCTTAAAAAATGAGGTAAAATTCAAATCAGGGTAAAGTTTCTCATCAGAAAAATCATGCACTATCAATCAACTACTCAGACACAAGCTTTATGATTGTGATAAAAAACATTATTTTGATTTGCATTTGTAGATTTTTACTTCCAGGAAATGATACATTCGTTCTTTGCTTAGTTCTTTGCTTGCATTCGTTCATACAAGGCGTTCTTTGCTTAGTTTTGTTACATAAGAAACAAGCTTTTTTTCAGACCTGTGCTAGCTTCTTATTAAATGGGGTATTATTGTGAAAATCAGGGTCACTGCTTCTTAAAAATATGTTTCTTATATCCGGGACACTACTGTATTTCACTCAAATGAGAGATGTAGGCTTCTCTATCTTTTGAATCTATCTTTTTGGACAGTAATCATATCTTAAAGTGACCATGCAGCATCGCAAAAGATAACCAAGCCTTTCAACTAAACAGTGACACAAAGCAGTTGTTAATACCTTTTTATTTCAGAAAGCTATTTACGATCTAGCCCGTGAAGTTTGTTTTGGTCAAAACTGGTACAAACTCGGCCTATCCCCTTGATACGTTATGAATACAAAACTTACCCATCGCCTTAGTCTCTTCCCTTTTAGCATTCAAAATTGAGAATTTGAATTTCGCTCTGACTTCGCTTTTGTTGCATGATAATAATAACAGATAAAGTGACAAATAATCCTTGCTCTCCTCGTCTAGTCCCTTTGGATTCATCCTTAAGCACCTATGAAATAAGAAACGCAAATAAAACCTATGATAAGCTGATACGTTTGGACAAATTGCTCAAATTTCCATCTTTACTCTTGGCCTAATAGCAATGCTATCCATGGCGCAGGCTTACCTTTAACAAGTGGCGTCTGGAATGAAATGGATTGTTATTATGACAAGGTATCTCCGACTGCTTGACATCCTCCTTGATACTAAACGAGTAATGTCATCTTGATTTAGTCGATTTAATTACTATAAATAACATCTCCTCAAAAACATGAGCGGTTGGCACATCAAGACTTAAAAACAATCAAAGAACGACAAAAGCTCCTACTCTCAAAATTAAACTTAGTATGTGTGCCTCTTCTTTGCATGCTTTAACATGAAACTTTGATATACCCTTCTTGGGTTCTAAATAACAAAGCTTCTAGTTTTCAACGACATTTCCACATTTACTGCTTGTTATTTTATTGTTTAATTCCATTTCCTTTCATTTCACCAACATTCAAGTTTTTAATTACTCAACAATTATCAACAGTTTGGGTGCAAAAACAGTACTTAAAAGTATTAATGAACCAGAGACTACTGAGATGTATAGATGTAAAGATAGATATCTTTCTTGACACAGTCACAACTTTTGCATTGAAAAAGAATTCTGCAAACATGAAAGCATACAGAGTGTGTTGACTATTACTCAAAAAGAACAGTGTAATGATATGTGTATTCGTCGAAACAAGCCTTGAATCAAGGTTTTACGAACTTTTACGCTTTTAAATGAGATAAGATTTGTAGTAGAACATTGGCTCTCGCACCTTCCAGAAAAATGCAAAAATCTGATTTTTGCACAGAACATGCCCACTCTAACCCTCTACATAAGATTTAGGAATGTTCAGCTAAGTTTGCAAAATTTTCGGAGGAAAACATGCTTTTGAGCACAAAAGTAAAAACTTGCTTTCAATGTGAAGTTGTGTCTGAAAGATTTTGCTCTTCAGCAAAAGATTTTACTTTCACATCTCAGACATGACATCTATTTAGGATGAAAACTATACTCGACCACTGATTTTAAAACTATCATAGCATCACAAGAATTGGCTCTACGTAATGGAAACAAGGTCTGTTTTATTCCAAAAGATGCAACTACAATATCGCTTACCTCCAACAGCGCAATTAATCGTTATTTGGACGATATGGCAGATTGTTCAAAAAAGTGTTACAATTGACCCACGTCTCCCCTACTGTTTCTTAAGATTTCAGTAATCGTACTGTAATGTCAATTAAATTTAATCCTGTGCGGAACACAGGGAGAACGGCAGCAAACATTAGAAAGCAATGCATTTTGAAGGGGTAAAGTACCATGGACAATATTCCTGGACACATGCAAAGTTTTGTGCTTTCACGAGTTTTAGCATTCCCTGACAAAACGTATTTACAGTGGAGCCTGGCATCGCTTAGGAGGGATCGTCTTAATAAAACGAATTTTTTCAGGGGGAAGTTATGGATGACTACCAGCTATTTTTCCACAGATGATAGCCCAAAGCAGCAACAACATTACCAGCATCTTTCATGAAACTACAGTAAGTTCTACTCGACCAAGGAATATACCAGGGTTTTCCGAGAAAAGCGGCAGAGTTATGGGATTTGCATGCTCTAAATCTCCGGAAAATATTGCTCATACAACCGCTGACTACACCGATATTTTGAGACGATCACTCGATCGAAATACAAGCTACTAAGTACTTTTCAAAATATCTGTCGCAGATATTTATGGTAGTAAATAGCCTTGGCATAATTTGAAACACACCATCTTTAATGACTACCAACTTAACGTCAAGCTAGTAGATTAGGACATCTAAAAAAAGTCGAGAATCTATCGAACCAGGTGCCCAGAAAAAGGCCCTCCAAGATAAATACACGCACTATTAGAAACTAAGAATTTGGGCCAGTACTCAAAGTTTCTCAAAATTATCAGATTTTGAGTACTCAGAGTTTCTTACGAGTTTCTTCGAGGTTCCATAACAATCTTCAAGTTCACTACCTGTGCCTTCGTTAACATTTCAAAACCAGGTTTTTTAAGCCTTTCCCATGTTTAGACATTACTCAAGTACTTTACGAGTAATATGATATAGGAAACAAGTGAACGTAAAGTAAAATATGTCAAGGATTTCCTTTATCAAAATAAATACCGGGTGTCTCAAAAAAATACACCTTTTTGACTGGAGATAGCAACCAAACAATAAGATTTCATTGCTCCCCGACTTCACAGCTAAATTTATCAATTTTCAACTTAGATGCACATACCTTGCATTTAGAAATCATCCACCAAACACCGGAGTTACAGGTTCCCAAAGTCAAAATTTACAGTGCACCCAAAACCAGAGGTTTTGAAAAAGGGCCTTATCATGATTTGTATCGAGGACATTTTCCAAAGTACCTGCAGACTTTAAGCTTCCGTTTTTTGCTTTTGAAAAGAATAAAAGATGCATGGACATGGCGCTGATTAAATAAATATAGTAAAAATGTGGTAAGAATGATAAAGTCGTGCCACATCTCCAAAATAAGCGTGCATGTGCTACTTTCCACTTCTTCATGCAAAACACTTGGGATCGAATGCAATGCAAGGACCGATTCCTGAAAAGAAAAGTCATTTCAAGAACAATTGAAGTAATTCAAGGTATAAATCTTTTCAAAAATAAAAAAGTAAAGGTCAAAGTTGAAAATTCGTTTGCAAAATACCTGTTTGGTGTCAAATTATGGCTAGGCCATTTCTCGAAACCTCTGGTTTCAGGTGCACTCCATATTTTGACCTTGTCAACTCATATCTCCGGTGTTTGATGGTCGATTTCAAAATGCAAGGTATGTGCATTTAAGTTGAAGACCAACAAATGTAGCCATGAATTCAAAAAGTCCCGAAATGTTATCGATTTGTTGCCTTGTTCAGTCAAAAGAGGGTACTTTTTTGGGGCACCCGGTAGTTTCTTAACTTACATTTCCCCAATACTGGAGTATCTTAATTTTTTGGAGATCTGAGAGTTGACTTTCTTATGGGCAATTTCTTACAAAAAAATACGTGGAGATCATTGCTCTCTGTCATCCATCAATAGATGGAAAGGAGGGATTTGCAGACTTATAAGGATTACATATCTAATTCCAGGGACGATTCCTGGGAATTAAAATATCTGTCTCCTATTTTAGCCTGCTAAGACTTAATATAGAAGTGAACGAACTGACAGCTAATGACTAACATAAAGATTTTTAATCTATGCTGTGTTCAATTACATTCATATTAAATCTTTTTGTCATCTATTTTTATATGAAAACAACTGCCAACCAAGTGATCAAATGCAGAAGTATTTAAATGGGAAAGCCCTTTATTTACTCAAGATTATAAATATTAACTTAATGTAAATTAAAAAGTAAATTCACATCGGCCTTGGCGCAAAATGCGTAAAATTGTCATGACTCTTAGGGCACAGTGCACAGCCACTACATGCCTTGTTGGCCCTAACTTTGGCAGCCCTNAATTCAGGATAGCGTTAACGCTCAGCTATTTAAATGGACTCAATGCCTTTAAAGTACAACCAAAAACTATGTAGAGTAAAACAACTCTTTTTGGCCATAGAACTACGATTCTTTTCCAAAATAATCCGAACTATATATCATTCAAAAGAGCTTAGTGAGTGGAACTGGATTCTTGCAAGCATTGTAAAATGTTGTTTACTTAAGGGGGGTTTAGTCCCTTGGGAATTTTAGGACGTTTTTTGCGTCGCAAACTTTCCAAACCTCATGTACATCATTTGAAAGTTCAGGTCTTCGCAAACAGTAACATGAAGTTAGATTTTGCATAAAGTGGCTGGTTTGACCATCACCTGTCACCGAATGCACTGTGGTCAGTTCTTTGCTCATATACTTTCTTTACAAAATTTGACAGAAATAACCTCAACCAGGGGCTATGCCATTTTTCAGGGTATCTTTTTCATCTATTTTTCCTGGCATCAGGTATCAAAAGAAGGTACTTTTCTCTAGAGCTTATTGTCATAACATATCAAAAGGGGATATTTTGTTAGATCCGGATGTTGCTCTATCCAATTCTTATGTCTTGGAGTGATATACCTTTCACCAATATTTTCTTGTTGGTTATCCTGTAGTTTTGAGGGGAAAAATCTGGACCTTTTTTCAGTAATTCATTTTAAGTGGGCAGGAAGTATTCCTAGCTACTAAGCTAATTTAAGCCCATTATGCATGCCACATCCAGGCATGGGACCCCTAGTTTAACGTCCCTTCTGACGGACGGCGAGGTAAGTTGCGAGGTCAAGCCTCCAAGGTCACCCATCCGGAGTTTGACCGAGCTTAACTTCAGTCAACTGACGGAAACTGTATAAGCCGCTCAGCCACACGGTGGGACTTCACAATAACTTGTACCACAGGGATGCAACTAAAAATTGTAGGCAGGGTTCCAGACCAGGAAAAAGCATATGAAGAATGTCACCTGGTAACCACATAACCCTGTAACCCAATCCAAGATAATCTTTTGAAAGCAATCGCAGAATATAGATGAAGTTTCAACAGGTGTTTTCATTACAAAACAATTATATAAAATTGTTGTTTATCCTAAACCCTAGCATTTCCAAAATTTCTAGTAAAAATTACCCCAATTCCAGGAAACTTCTACACAAAGTACAATATATTTCTGAATTATTGTGCTGAAATTTTCCAAGAAACTGGCCCACATCCCGGTATCAATCCTTCTATCAATAGATAGTGAAGTACCCAGCCAGGTGTATACCCCATTCACACACTGTAAGTTAAACCAGTCTAACCTAAAACAGGTCATCAAATGTTGCATTGTAATTGGTCGATCCAAAAAATCAAAGTCATTTGATTGGTTGAACTTCACCTTGGGGTCTGGATTCTGGATAAAAGTGGTTTGATAAAAGATATAACCAGGGATAATGGGCTCATTGCAAGGAGATACCGTATTCTGCACCTCTGACCAGATGAACTCAAAACATCAAGGGTAACATTCCTTAGAAACTGCCGTCTTTGTTAAAGCCTCAGAACTTGCAGCTAGTCGGAGTTCTACTTCACATTCCCTCATATAAGGTCACATGAAACTTTAAAAGCAACATACAGTCATGATAAAATCATGTTTTTATCTACTTGTATTCTGTTCTGTTTGTCAGGAGATCATTGCTCTAAGCACAAGCAAAATTTTGATAAACAAGCATGGTTTCTGTGCTGGAACACAGCACTTAAGTAATGCTATAACCCCTGACCTTGTGATAAATGGAGCCTCTTTTATCTGAACAAAGATTTCCCTTGGGCACCAGCAAAGCCTGCTGCATCAATTGTCATTGTTCAAGCAGGATATGAAGCTCTTTGTTTAAATCACTTCTTGTTTTTAAAGTAAAAACAACAGGCTAGACATTTGAAACATTTTCATTGCCAGCTTAACAGCATTTCAAATTCCTACATAAATAAATAGTCCGACTTAGCACTGTGTTTATGCATATTCTTTGCACAGCCTCCCTCCTCCTTGTACATCATTACATTCACTGCATGTCAAGAGTAAACAAGGTTTGTGAAGTATCTAAATCGCTCATGAACAGCATGGCTCTCAGTAAATCTATTCACATTGAAACTTATACTACACAGATTTTTATTAATAAGAAACTGCTCATAAGAAACTCAACTCTCAGATCGCCAAAAACTAAGAGACTCCAGTACTGGGAAAATATAAGTTGAGAAACTATTTATTTTGATAAAGGAAATCCTTGATATACTTTTACTTTACTTTCACTTGTTTCCTGTATCACATTACTCGTAAGGTACTTGAGTAATGCCTAAACATTGGGAAGGTTTAAAAAGCCTTGTTTTGAAATGAAACCTGTAAGAAACTTGTAAGAAACTCTGAGCACTCAAAACCTGATAATTTTAAGAAACTTTCAATACTAGCCCAAATTATTAGTTTCTTATTATAAAAAAATGTGTGTATTCAGTAAGGGTAATTGGAAAGGGGGCAAGGAAAGTATAAGGGGTATCAAGGCTTCCCTTTGTCACTCTTGATGAGGGGTGATTCCGGGTCTCATGGATTACGGGTTTGGTGAATTTTAGCCCTTGGGTTTTGGGTTTTACGTTTTAAATGGTACTCTGGGTTTTCAGGTGTTGAGATGTGTCACAGGTTGCAGGTTTGGCCCATTTTTATGCACGGGTTTTGGGTATTTCATTCAAAAAGTCCTATGTTTTCGGGTTTTCAAAGTTATACAGTACAGTCCCTGGTTAACCGAGATAGAAAAACCAACTTATGAATGCTTGAAACAATGCACAGAGTATCAGCATAAATGGAAATGTAGGAAATAATTGAAGATTGCAGATGAAAATTGAGTGCAGTTTCGGGTTTAGGATATTTTGCTCCCAGTTTTTCGGGTTTTTGCGAATTTTGGTTTGGGTTTTGCGGGTTCTATTGTACAACAAAAACTATGTAGAGTAAAACTGTCTTTTTAACGATTATTCCAAAATGATGCAAACTAGATATCGTTCGAAAGAGCTTAGCGAGTGGAACTTGATTCTTGCAAACGTTGTAGAATGTTGTTGTAGAAGTGGGGGGGGGGGGAGTTTACTCCCTTGGACATTTTNATGCCTTGTTGGCCCTAACTTTGGCAGCCCTTATTGTAGGTTGTTCTGGGTTTCTATCTGAAAAGTTTGTGGGTTGATCTACGAAAATGAGACAGCGGTCTTCCTGAACGATCATGCTAAAAAGCGTTTGTGCAAAACTTGGCTGGTGTTAACTTAGGGCTGGCAGAACATGGCCAAGAAGAAAGGAGACATCCTTACTTTACATTAAAGAGCCAATATTAAATGATTTTTCGTACATTTTGTAGGGTTATGGGTAACCTATTAGTGCTGTTCAATGAAGCTCACTGAAAAGTGGATATAAATGGATTAAGCCCACTCTGACACTCACCCCATCAATTGCATCTTGCTAATGAAACCATTTTAACCCAGCATATTAAAAGTGGCTGTCTTACTTCTACTTAAATATTCCAGCTGGAAGGTTGAGAGAGCTCTTTAGGTTGCTCACGGCACCAACTGAAAGCTAAAACAATTTGAGAGCTTAGCACTTCTGGCAGGTCTGGGAATTAAATTCATGTTGGATTCCTTGAAATGGTTTCCAGAAGATATAAGGAGTACAGCTTAAAAAAGTGTGGCTTACATATTGGTAAAAGTATAACATGGTACACTAGTGTGCTTCATTGCTAAAGTGAACTCTTTACGTGTGAATGACATTCTTTGTGAAGTTTAATGCATATTGCAAGGTGGTCAGCTTGCAGTGAAAGAAAGGTAGCGTAAAAGCTCTGTTAAGCCTCCAGGGGGTTTATTTAATTTACTGTAAGAGACAGAAGAGACTGCAGAGGGAGGCTTATTCACAAAGTCAAATCAAAAGAATGTAGATTTTGTTCTTCATCCCATATTTTGCCGAATCAGTGAAAAATTTTTTGAGTCAAATACACCAATTCCACAAAGTTTTAATGCAAAACCAAACAAAATTAACATGCAAGCTTGTTTAGCTAACTAAATGGAAAATCTCTTGTATCATAGCCTCTGACAGTTGATATAAGTGGGGGGGGCTCAATACAGAGGGGGCCTTATTGAAAGTTTTGCCTTAGAAAGGAGGGGCTTATTAGGGGGAGAAAATAATGCTATTACAGTAGATCACAATCAACCTACCATTTCATTTTGTCATTGACACCAGCAGAGAAAGTTGAGCTTTTGAGTGTCTCCCCCATCTCTTCTTTGCAAAAGCTGAAGTTGTTGATCGTCCAGATATAAGAAAATTTAACAACTTTTACATTTGTGTAACACCAGTTTTCAGCAATTGGTGCAGACAATTTTGACGGAATATCAATTGCTGCAGCACATTCACTGGATTGGGCTTGTGACTGGGCCATTTTGCTGGGTCTTCTGCCTAAAAATCAGATCACATGTAGGATCAGTACATTTCACACCTTGGGGGAGAACTTAAAGTACAACCAAAAACTATGTAGAGTAAAACAACCCTTTTTGGCCATAGAACTACGATTCTTTTCCAAAATAATCCAAACTATATATCATTCAAAAGAGCTTAGTGAGTGGAACTTGATTCTTGCAAGCATTGTAAAATGTTGTTTAGCCCCTTGAGAATTTTAGGACGTTTTTTGCGTCGCAAACTTTCCAAACCTCCTGTACATCATTTGAAAGTTCAGGTTTTCGCAAACAGTAATATGAAGTTAGATTTTGCATAAAGTGACTGGTTTGACTGTCACCTGT